>UCOL01001616.1:0-34377 GCA_900474335.1 Ormyrus nitidulus
GAGTATAAACAAATGTATGTATAAATATATGATCAAAGTTGCTTATTTAACCAATTTTTATTGATTTTTCCTGAGGGTGTCCGTTTTGCCCGGCCATTTTTGAAGGCCTCAAAATTTCAAAATTTTTTTAACAATTTTTTATTATATGTTTAAAAAATAATTCATAGCTATGGTTGTATGTACTTATTTATTTTGATGTCTACTTTAGAAAATAATTTTAATTGATTATATTTTTCACTCGAATTCATTTTTTATTCGTTTTTCCTTAAGGGGTCCATCTTGCACGGGTCTCCCCTAGCTCATTTTCCCTTTTTTCTTTCACCTGACCGCCCGCCTCGGGCACCGTTCGGGGATGAAAGCGCGATTTTCAGCTTCGTTTTTATATTTACTAATGTCGCGCACAATAAAATTACAAGTTTTCCGTCTAAGCGGACGCGAAATTCAGCAGAAAATATTGAATTATAAACTGTGGAATACAGAGACTTTTTTACGCCGTAACACTTAATTCTCTCCTCGTAGCTCTCGCGCGATTCAATTTCCTCCCCGTTAAAATTAGGTGATTCAAGTGCAGTTTGATAAGAAACTTGTACACTCGCCTTCGGAAAAGTTAGACGCGGGATACGGGGGAAAACGAGCATCCCGGGCAAAGGCAAGACGGAGGGGGGGAACAAGAGGCGCGCGCAAGCCGCAGCTTGATGCACTCGGCAAAGTGCTTTTTTACGCGGCCCGGCACACAACCCAGCTTCCCTCGCCGAGCGGAATTCAAAACGCATTTGCTGCCGCTGCCGGCCGCGAGGTTCGTTTCCGTCCCCTGCGGCCGCCTGACTGCGGTCAGCCGAAAGCACTAAGTCAGCCCCGGAGTAACGCGGAATTTTGATGAGCTTATCACGCACGACTCGGATCTCTCGGCAAAACGTCCAGGCTCCTGCACTGGACAGCGATTCCCTCCCCGCGTCATCGGGAGCGGGAGAGGGGGAAGGGGAAAGAAATGCTCGTCACGGGCATTTTCCCCGGCGGCGCATGCATACTAATCACCTTTCGCGCTCGCCGGAGCCTTTTTTTAATTTCGTTCGCCGCTCTCTCGTTTTTTCTGCGTTCGTTTATTGCGCTTTTTTCTCCGGGCGCGCTCTCGCGCGAATGTTGTTTTCTCTCTCTCTGCCTCGCTCGGGCTCGCGCGCCGTGTGTGTCTGTTTTTTCCGCTCTCTGTTTGCTCGTTTTGCCGCACCGACCTACGTAAATCCCGTGAAAATGCGGCCTCCTCTGCGTAAACCTTTACGCGCCGCGGTGGCCTCTTCATTGTTCGGAATTTATTTTTACGATGAATTGATAAAGTTGCTTAATATTACGACCGTTGTGCGATGCTTTTATATCTCTTTCCCGCTGGAGGGCAAGAGATTTCTTTTTTTTAAATTTTCATTATTGGGCTTAATTCAGTTGGCGCGATAAAATTTCGTTGTAATTAAATTAA
The DNA here is from genome assembly GCA_900474335.1 of Ormyrus nitidulus. Taxonomy (NCBI): domain Eukaryota; kingdom Metazoa; phylum Arthropoda; class Insecta; order Hymenoptera; family Ormyridae; genus Ormyrus; species Ormyrus nitidulus. The sequence goes on from UCOL01001616.1 coordinate 1,469, forward strand.
ATGTTGCAGGAGCGTCTTTCTTTGCACGTAAATTTAAAAGCTGGAAATTTTTTTAGAACTTTTAATTTATTCAAATTGGGGGCAGTAAATTTAGTTGAAAAACTGTTTATATTTGTTGAAACGGTATTGCATTTTTTCAAACTCACGATTAGTTTTCTAGCGTATCATAAGTAATGTTTTTCAGATAATTAAAGTGCAATTTGATTAATCTTTCGAAGCGGCAAATTATAGAGCATCAAACAAAAACACCTTTTTAATTCATTTTGTACACTTTTGTAACTTTTATCGCGTTTCTACTAAACTCTTTTAAAAAATTCGAAATATACGAAAGATTGAAATATATATATTTAAAAAATAGCTTCTTGAATGTTTATTAACCTCTGCTCTTGAATACCATCTAAAACTTTAATCAAAATTCAAAATGTATTAAAATCTATATTTTTAAGAACTCTGCAGTTTTTAAATGTATATAGCCCGTAAAAGCTCAAGTAAATGATTGATTTTGATACATAGAACATGCTTTTTCAATAAATCAAATTTTTCTATGCCATAAAGTGAAGTCTATAAGAACATAACTTTCCACTTTGCTTTGGTAAAATCTGTAATAAAAAAAAATAAATAAAAGTTTATTAACGTTTTACTACGTTTTACAAAGGACAGTTGTTGAGCCAATTGCCCTCTATATTCCTATATAGAAGCAACGATACGTCTCCCTATAACCTTTCAAATATATTTTCAAAAAAACTATTCCGCGCTGATTTTATCAGGTCACTGGAGCATTGATTTTCAAAAGTTCATTTATCACGGTAAGAGCAGAGCAAAAAAAAAGTTCATTTTTTCTTGAATAATCAAGATAACAACTTCAGTCGGCTTAACTTTTAAAAGGCCCTGGATTAGCTAAACGAATGAACCGACTGTGAAAAAACTCCCGCAAAAAGTGAGTATCTGCATTGAGCGTTTCAATTTTTCATCGTCCACCTGGCCCCGTCAAAGAATAAACAAAAAGCTGGGTAATTGGAATATCCCTCGATATATAAGATAGAATTTCTATTTTCGTTTCGCCGAAACCTACCCGCGCACTTTTTTCCCCCGAATTCATCCCTTTTCGAATCAGTCCGCAAAATCTCCAAAGTTTAATCACGAAACTCGGAACTGAAAATTAGAAAAAAAATTCCGGCTCGCTCGAGAGAGAGATACAACTGGATCTCGCAAAAACTCGACGGCCGCTAAGAGAAAAGACTAAATCACTAGATCCGATTTCGAATAGATCGAGTTTCGCACCTGGGAAAGCGCGCGAGGCTTTCCCCTCGTTCGTTCCTCCGAGAGCTCTCGGCTGGAAAGCCCGACGAGTAAGATGGAAGGCGGAGAGAGCGGCTCGAGGCCGTGAATTTCGTTACCGGCGATAGAGAAACTCGATCTGCGCCGGTCGATCTCCCGATCCCACGCAGTGGAATAGGCGCGGCAGCACGAAGCAGACAAGCAATGCAATTCGCTCCCGCAAGCGTTTAGCATCGGTGGTTGAGTCTTAACAAACGCCTCGTTGCACTCGGTATGCACTCGGCTGGCGGCTAATGAAGGATACGAAGAACACGGCCGCAGTCTGCTTCGATCGCTCCTCCCTCTCCGATGGATTTTATCGGGGCGGAAAGTGCTTTATTTGGCGGATATCTAGGATAATGAAGAAGGCAACAGAAGAGATCCGACAAGTGGCGGATCTATAACCGCACTCGCACGTTTGCAGAGTTCTCGAACGACCGTCGTCGCTGAATTTTAATCAGGATGCGTATAACGAACCGCGAGCTTGTCCGGTCATTGTGTCCACGGAATCGCTTGAAAATAACCAAAGTGCTCTGAAGAATATCCTCTGAAAAACGAAGAACCGTTATTGGCAGTTTTAACGCGATTTAAACGCGTAATCTTAGATAAATAAAGCCCTGCACGAGGCGTGAGCGGGAATAGGTTGTGCGGATCAGTTGCGTCAACGAGGACTGCGCAAAAAAAAAAATTTTTTCAGGAGGCTGCACGTGTGAATTGTAAATAACGTAAATAAAGAGTACCGGGGCGACGAATTTTGAGTTTGAATATAAAAAATAACATAAAAAAATGTATACGCTTATCAATATTTATACCTTCTGCTCAAAGATTTACGGAGAAGATTAGTTCGAGATTATTGAGAAGATAATTTTCAAACTTTTACGAGAGGAGATTTAAAAACATTTCAAAAAAGGAGAATAACGGTGGTTAAAGCGAGTTAAAATTATAAATTCAAAATCCCGGGCCGGAGAGCCGAGTTTTTGAAATATATTCCGCAACGCAAGTAGAATGGGTTTAAAAAATTTCGCAGGACTTCGAGTCCCTTTCTTCCCCCGTTCTTGCACGTTCTTGTACACTCCCAAGCTGCGGGTAAGTTACGAGTTCGTTGAGATTCATTGCCACTAAATTATGTAATAAACTCATATTCGAGCTGCGGCCGACAGTAACATTATCTTGGAGAGCGAAACTTGTTAAGGATAATGTATCGTTAACTCTAAAAAATTCACGAATATGCGATCGTAACATTTTTCCGGCCAATCGGGCGCGAACCATCGCCGCAAAACTAGTTAGGGAATATAAAGCGGAAAGGATAATAAACGCCTGCGGTTATTTTTCCTTTATCGGCAATTTTATTGATTTATTATTTTTGAATCGTCTATTATGCCGAGGAATTTTGTTTCGTCTCTAATAACGGGTGGAATTTCAGAATGCTAAATAGGATATTAATTAACAAGGTTAATTAACAAGGTTTCGTGCTTGTTTAAATAGGATATTAATACTATTTAAACATTTAAATTTGACAACGTTTGGATCAATAATGTAAACGATATACTACAAAGCGGATTTCATCATCTAGTCTAATATAAATACATTTTATATTAATAGCAAATATCAACAATTCTATTATAACTATATAGAACCGAGCTTTAATTACTTCAGTTAATATTTGATAATGTGTATACAAAATTAGTTCCAAGAAAACGAGTAAATGAAGAGAACTCGGGGCACTTTGCAGCTCGTCGGATCATAAAATTACCGGAACGCTTCACCTGTCATACGAATGGAAAAGGGGGCGGGGGGGAGGAAAAAAAGCGGAGTAAAAGCCGAGTGGAATAGCGATTTTGCGCGCGGAGTGAAATTGAGAAGCAAATCACTCTCTCTCCCTCGGTCCCTTGTAAATTCCCAGCTATTCGAAAAGAATATGCGCGCGCCGACGCTTTCCTTCCTTCCTGTTTCGCGTGCGGGAATGAAAAACCGCAAATTTTCCGACACGGCAGCGTCAGGAAATGGAGCGGTGTAGTATAGCAGCGAGGAAGAAAGAGCTTGTTAAACATGGACTTTTCCAAGCGCGCGCTGCTCGAATCGACCCGCGCCTATTCCGCTCTACCCGACGCAGTCGATCCTGCCACGCGTATACGCCAGTATTTTGTAACTGCGAGCGGGAATTGTTTTAGAAATTCTCCGTTGACAATTGGATTCAATTTAGGACGCTGTTCCGGCGAGGCAATACGATCATTACGCGCATTAGAGCCGAAATTGCAGCGATTCTTTTGCAAGGAAAACTCGAGAGCATCATAAAGTTGGCTTCGAAAACTAATATTTGTTGTTTGACGAGGACGGGCTTACTTAAACGAAATTTTAATTGCAAATAAGGTATATCGTTTACGAATAACAGCGAGGAACTATGTACGAGCTCTCTCGTTATAAGTAGATTAAAAATACTTAGTACACATTTAATTATACTTAATACATAATCCAAATTCAATTAGGGAGCACCTGGTAAACAAGCTCGATGCATCCATAGCCAATTAAGCTTTCATTACCCGGCGCTTCGAATAATAAAGAATCCAGCGCCCGACCGAATATGCGCCACGCGAAAACTCATTAATGTCCGACAATATATTGCGATAGAGAAAAGTCCTAAATACGAAAGAGAGCGGCAATGCACAATGGATACTTAACCTGCCTGCATTCGCAATATTTCATGCAGGACACGCGTACGCGTTACTATTTTTTTTTTTTTTCTCTCTTTTTAATATCCCAGCGCAAAGCAGTATCCGATGATGCGTGTACAGGACGGTCTCATCATCCGGCAGCGGAGCATCCTCTTTGTTCCAACCTTTTTTTCCCGGGCTTTGACGAGGCGCTGAATCTTCGATCGCATCGGAGATTCGACGGCCACTCGTTATTATAAAGCTCTCCTCGCGCGTCCATTAACTTGCATATCGCGCGCTTCCTTTTTTTCCCCCCCCTATTTCTTTGTCTGCTTTTCGCTCTCTGTTTTTCGCGAGAGAGCCGGGCCCGCGACCCTAAAGAGCGCAGTCTGCTTTTCGCGCGCGCGAGAGAGAGGCAAAGCTCTACCCCGGAGTTGCATAACAACCCTTTATTATTCATATTAAAGAGCACGAAAATTTAATGAGCGTAAGGAAATTATGCATCGCCTCGAAATTCTCGGTCTGCGAGAGCGAACGTAAAAAGCTCCCCGCGCGGCTCACTGAAATACAAATGACGCGCGAAATTCACTCTATTTCGGCTGGAAAACAATTTAACGATTTAATAATATCTTTAATGATGACGAAGTTCCACCGCCCGGAATAGCCGCATAGGTTGAAACGATAATATTTTAAAGTTTTAAGGGATGAAAAGAGATGTTTTTTAAATATTTAAAACAGTCCTTTTTTAGCTGCAAAACTAATCCCCGAAAATACGATATTCGCGAGACTTGAAAATAAATAATGCGAAAGCCTTGAAGAAGAAACTGACAGAGAGGACAAAAAGGGGAACGGCAAATTTGTCTCAATCAGGATACTAATAACGGAAACTAAATGCTAAATTTGAAAATTTGTCGCGTCGCGCATAAACCCGTTATCACCTGACTACGGCTAAAGTGTGTCGTCATAACTTAATAGTCGCGTCTAATCCTCGGCGAACTTGATTAAACTTTGAATGTGTTAAGGGGTTGACGTGGAAGTTCCGGAGCCCCGATCAATACGTATTTAAGCATTTTATTAAAACTCCATTTTCTCCACGCGATTTTCATCAAGTTTTAAAGTAAAGAGAGAACCCGCCGACAAAAGTTGAGAGCGGAGCAAACTTCCCGTCCAAAATAATATTATGAACTTTGAAAAAAAAGAGTACATTTTTTTCCCCGGTTTTATCATAAACACATCATAACACTGTTTTTATCCCCGTTTGCTAAAAAAAAAAAAATTTCAAACTTTTTTAAAATATTTTACAACTTTTATCTCTCCCGCCGCGGAATGATTTACAAAAGTTGCCCGTCTAAAAATCCGAATTTTATTTACAACGGATAAAAATGCATCGCCCCGCAAGTAAGAAGTTTTAACGCATTTTTGAAGAACACGGCGCACGAAAGAGTTGAAAAAAAAAATGAACCCAGCAGCGCACATTGTTCAACTGCATAAGCGGGGTGGCTGGTGGATAAAAAAAACGAAGCCCAGCATAACTTTTCGCGGAAGAACATACCGAGGAGGCAGCTCGGCAATACCGCGCGATATTCCGCGCAGCCTCGGAATGTGCGTTTTCGAATTCCCGTCGTTTTTGCCTCGGGGCGTCGTCGCTTGCTCTCCGCCGCGCCTCTCTCTCTCTCTCCTCTCCGTCAAGATTGGAATATTCATATACTAACAACCGCGCGCCGACATGCCTGGGCGACCGCGCTTTCCCAACCTCGGCGGCAAGCCCGTTAACATTAATCGGGTCGCGTTAGATTTCGGCTCCGGAGCAATGAAAAAGTGAGCGGGAAGCGGCTGAGGGACGGGAGGAGGAGCGGGAGGGGGTGGCTCTCGATTTTTCCTCCTTTTTGCCGGGGCGAAGAAGCTGCCGGCGCTGCTTTTCTTCGACGTGATTGAAAGGCTCTTGGGCGCGAGCTGACTCCGTTCATCGATCCGCCCTCTGCTCTTCTATCTCTCTCTTGGTGCCGGCAGACGCTTCGTAAATTCGCGCAGGAAATTTTCGGCACTTGGGAATACACGCCGCTACTGACAGCTGCGCGGGAGAGGGATGTCGTCATCGCTGCCGAATAGCAAGCGCGAATATCCCGAGGCCACGGAGTCTGCCCCGCGTTTATTTCTCCGGGCTCCTTCATGTGAACGTTGTCATAGATTGTTAGCTACCTGCATAACTTCGTGCTTCCGCTGCAACTGCTCTCTCTCTCTCTCTCTCTGTAGATCCGAGGGAGAACTCTCTCTCGCGCTGCCGCTGGCTGCCGCGCTCTCTACTGTTTTAGATGTGTGATTCGAGCGAGAGACACTTTATTGGAAAACTCGGGGAAATTCCTTTTAACGTTTGCGCGTTTTCGTTGTTTATGTAAGGAGCAAATTATTATCTCCGAGCAGCTTCGCGAATGAGAGATAATTCTTTTATAAGTGTCGGCTATTCGAATCGCGATGTTTCCGCTAATTAAAGGCATTTTTATACGAAATGGATTCGCGACAAAAGTGCTCGTTATCTCCTTAAACAACGCTTCTTTTCCGCGAAATTATAATTACGCACTTTTAACGTTAATCCAATGGAAACTCGTATTTATTCAAATGAGAAAATTTATGCTACTCCAACAGGGATTGTTTCGTCCATATAACGGTGGAAGATAAAAATTCACGCAGCGTACGATTCGGACAATGACGGCCGTTGTAAAAAAAAATAAAACGAAGCAAAGGGCTTCGCCGATGCTTAACGAGCTGAAAGTATGTAAAGCCGAGCATTTTAAATTGCGAAGGTCAGTGATCGTATGAACTGTCGAGCAAACCCGGCGCTCGTTTACCCCTTTTAATCTGCCTTCGTCAATTTTCGCCCGAAGCACTCAAGTGACTGGCAAGCCGTATTTTCGCAATCGAAAACAAATATCGTATATTTTTTTTTTTTTTTTGCGCACTTCTCGCCGACGCACTGAAATGCCTCCGGAAGCTTTATATATTTTACAGCGAAAGAGCGTTAACGAGGCTTCATTACGCGCCGCGTGAAACTCGATTATAAACGGCAAAGAATTATAACGATTCGAGTAGTTCTTTGAAAATAAATTTTCGCGATAATCATCATCATCGAATCTCTTTAATTCGCGACAAGCTGTTCGCGCCCCGTTTCAAGTAGTTTCAAGCGGCTCGCGTATAAATACGCTTTTTAAATTATTTTCCGCAATAACGCGCGCGCGTTATTGCAGCTTGTGTATAATAACGGCGTTACTAAAATGCAATGTTTAAATTGTAACACGCAGCGGCGTGTGCAGCTGCTTTAAACTGTCTCGAAATGTAACGCGTTAATGCAGCTTTCCGTGTATCTCGAAATTCCGGTTAAAAATCGCGAAGCGTTCCGCAAATCCATTTCTCGAGAGAGGGAGGGAGAGAGAGAATGACCGATATCATATCTGGCAGCGTTCAAGTTTGTAAACTGGGCGATTTCCAGCCGATACTCCGGGGGCATAAAAAATTCACGAGAGGGGCTCGGCGAAGCGGTAAACTTTATGACGGGACATATCCAAAAGTCGTCCACTTATTTTGCCTGCAGCGCGACTTGGAAAGTCCAACTTCCGATCGGCGCTCCCCCCCCCCCTCTCTCTCTCTCGGTCTCGGGTCGAAAATTGCATGGCCGTGTCTCGCGCTGTTACACCGTCGTCCCAGTAATGCGATTTAACTTGTTCCGCGTCCGGCGAGAACCTCCCCGGAATATTGAGTTTCCCGAAGCTTTCGTTGCCGCCCGCCCGTTCAGATTGCATACGCGTCGAGAGGCCGCGCGCCGCGCATCAGACCGGGGGGCGAGGAGGAGAGAGAGGGACTTTCGGCGTTACCGGTATTTAATCAAGCCCCTCGACGGTCCAGAATCTCTCCTCGGTGTCGACCGCCAAGGAATGCGGACGAGCCGCGGCGACACGGCTAACTTCATTCGCCAAACTGGAAAAATGAATTAACCATCTGCCGAGGACGCGCCCCGCCGCCTGTTACGCGACCGGTTATCCTGCAGCTGCCTGCCTGTATTTTTTTTTTAGAAGAGGCACGGTTTTCCTTAAGTTTGTTGGCCAAATTAACGGGCTGTTTTCCTTATTTTGAGTGGTAACACGCCGAGATTCGAGTGTGGCTTTAAATTAGACGAGGATAAATACCGAGTATTTCGCCGGGTAACTATAACGGGATTGCGAAGTACCTTTTGCGCAATTTAATCAAAGCTGAATTACGGTAAATTTATGAACTGGTCTAAAATAACACTTTCCAATCACCTTGCTGACAGAAACACGCTAATCAGCTCATTTGCGTAAAATGAAAATTCAGTTGCCGAGATCAAAGTTGGCAGGGTTTCGTTATTAGCTTAAAAATAAACTCATTTTAATGCACTTACGATGCCGTACATCTGAGAACTTTTTACTCGCCTCAATTCCGGCTGAACCCCTACGAGAAATTTCGTAATTCCATTCCATAAATGCATTAACCGCTTAAAATAAAAGTCTCCTCGAAACTGATATCGCAGGTAGTTTTCCAAAGACTCTCCTTGCCGCCCCCCCAACAGCAAAGCCTTAAGAAGACTCTCGCAGCGAAGCAAGGGAAGCCAAGAAAAGTCCCGGCCGGAAAAGTTGACGAATCTCCGTTGCCGGGGGCTCGTTCGCATTAATTTCGCGCAAACACGGGGAGACGGGAGACGAGCGACGCGCGACGCCGACGACACCCCAGCTCATTTCACTCGAAGGCTTATGCGCGAGAGCGACGATGCAACTTGCGACTCGTCGACTTCGTTAGGCGCAAAGCCGAGAGCGGCACACTCTAGCTCCCTCTCTCTATCTCTCTCCCTCTTTACTCTCGCGCGCATCAACTCGCGACTCTTTGCCGTTGCGAGTCTCGTTTCATTTTTCGCGGTAATTGTCACTCATTTCCCGGCCCGCTCAGATTATATTGCCAGTCGAGCGCGATCTTGCTGTCTGCTTTGTTATTTTCTTCCCTGAGAGACTGAGGCTGCGAAGCTTTCGTATTCAATGGCCCGGAGATACCTTTAAATTAGTTGCGCCGCGACAAATGCTACTATAATTGCTCTCTTTCGCTCTTCCAATTAAACACATTTTTTCCCAGATTTTCTTATGGGGCTTATATAAGGAAACTTATTATTTCATTAATTGTTGATAATCTGTTATTAAAATAAGAAAGAGGATACAGCAAAAAACGGAAATTCAATTTTTACGCAAATAAGTGGTAAAGCAAGAACGATAGAAACACTTTTTGCGTTTTCACTTCGGAGATGAAAATTTGTATAATAATAAACGTTTACACTGAAGAATAAGAAGGTTTTTAAAAATAACAGAGTTTACAGTTTAATGCACGTAAATATATAATAAAATCTGTCATCTAAAGATCGGAAATTCGTTCAATAAATATAAATGGCATTTAAACTTCGTACGAAAGCTTACTTCTCTGTATATTATTTCGTCTTTCTTTTTTAACTCTAGTTTACGAACTTTTTGAGCCAATTAAATTCAATTAAGAGAAACGCGTTCCACCAGGATACATACTATCGAGAAAAAAAACTTTCCTTCACGGTTTTTAGTTCGAGCATTAATGAGTTAATAAGTAGAATTTATTAGTTGCATTTCGCCTCTCCTCAAGATTAATCACAGTACCCCTACTCTTACGTGTGACTTCGTTAGCATATAGAGTAGAGGTACTATGATTGATCTCGAGGAGGAGGCGCAAAATACAATTATAATCGAGCCTCGCGTACAGGCAAGCTCATTCGATTGCACAATTTTAGTGACCTTAATAAATTGCCCCCCTTATTTACTGAACTGAACCCGTGGCAATTCGCAGCAAACGATATTACCACCACCCGAGATAACATCTCTTCAACTCGGCAATGCGGTAACGCGCACACGCGGCCTGATAATAACGAGCTTAAAAATTCGTAACTCGCCGGGGATATCGCGTTTTTTTGCCACTACTTTCGTCGTCAAATTAGCAGAGCGCCTTTGTACATTTAACGATAATGCAATGAAAACCTATTGATAATATGTTCCGTTATACTTAATTTAACGGGGTAATTGAAGAAAAATAAAGCGAGGCGCAATGTCGCCGTGTAGAAGGGTATAAAATCACATATTTTGCAGTAATATACGAATGTCGGTCGAGTTTCGACATCGGCCAATATCTGTCAATAGTATTCCAACGTTTTTCTGTCCTTCCTACGATAACAATGAAAATCAATTAACTTATAACCAAAATAAATTAAACCAAAGCTCCTGAAAGCTATTAACCGATACTGTTATTTTTTGCGTTGGCCATAAAAAAAACTAGTTCAGTGCAAAATGTTCTCTAAAATTAATAATTTCAAATCAGCAGAATATATGCATTAAAAACATTATTTACCAACGCGAAATTTTACATGAAATATCTATTTAGATTTGCAGTAGTGAATGAGTAGATTTAGTCAGGCATGTATGTACCTTAATATAGCTCGCGATTACTGTACTTACTGCGTGTTTGCATTGCCTTCAGCAATTACAAATTCTACTGCTCGCTACGATGTAATTGATAACCATAATATTTTACGAATACTATTTTATATATAATAAAACTTTAGTGGAGCGAATATAATGCACACAATATCGATAAATAACGAAAGAGAATAGTTGCGCATATTATTTTCCATTACAGCAATGAATGTGCAAGTTACTCGTTTTTATGGCGAAAAATACGTCGCATTGACTTTTTAAACTTTCCATTTTTCCTCGCGCAAGAGAATCCACGGGGGAATAAAGCGCAATGATAAACCGAGCGTTATAATTCAATGTTTTTATCAATTTTCTAAAAGCTTAAACTTTAATAGGATTTCAGCTTGTGTGCGCTGTTGATTTTTTCCTCGAAAAGTAGCGCTCAGCAGGCTTTAATCGAGTCAGCGAACAAATCGTCCGACAAGAATTTTATTGTAATAATCGCATTGTTACCCCGCGGTAGTTGGTGGTGGTATCCCGCCAGGTTTCCCAGGTATGTGTCGGTCTAGAAGCCTCGGCACAAATGCGCGCACGCACACAGAGCGAGGGGAAACCTCGAGCAACTATGTATCGGCTTTCGCGCTGATTACATTATAAAGTGAGCAACGTTTCAGCCCGTCAGCGGGCGCTTACACGCTTGCCTCCGCTTGCTCGCACACAGGCAAGCGCATCCCTCTCTCTCTCTCTATCTATCTATCTATATATATCTCTCTCTCTCGCTCTCTCCTCTCTCTCTCTCTCTCTCTCTGAGCGAGCGCATCGACCGCTGCCACCTGAATTAGACCACTCGTGAATCATGCAAATCAGTCCCCTTCCTTTTCCGGCTGCTGCCGCCGCCACCGCCGCCGTTGCCACCTGCTTGCTCTTTTAACTCGGGAAGGCAGGCAAACATCCGCAGGTTTGACGCCTCGAGAAACTCTCGGGAGACGCGCGGCACAGCCGCGAGCGAGAAATGATAAGACGCGCGTATCGGCGTTGTATTTTATTGCGCGCGCGACGACGACGACGACGGGGGATTTATTCGAGCTCCCGAGGTGCGGCGAGGGAGCCGAGAGAGCCCGGATAAATGTCGTATCGATGGAGGCAGGAAGAGCCTCCGCGCGGGCGTGTACATGCTAAACGAGAAAAATAACAAGCTCGGAGAGCGGGGGAAAACGTGCCTCCAAAGTGCGATACGTGTGCCTACGCGGCACCGGCATCCGAGCCGATTGGCTGCGCAATATCAAACAGCCGGGATAATTAAAGCGATTGAAAAAGATTTAAAGAGATCCTTGATAAATCCTAATAAACGGTATATCTGGCGATATTTTTAAAAAGTTTGGCAGATTTTTTGGTGAATAATACTTATGTTTTACGATATAGACAGAATGTTTGACTAAAAAGCTGGAAATTAAATGTTTTTTTATGGTTTTATTCAGTTTATTTTGGTCAGTACGTTCTTTATAATTATTGAACTGCGCAGGAAATCGAATACTCGGCGATACGTTGTCAATAGTTTTTTTTATAATGTTACTTATTGAAACGTGAAATTTACAAAGTAAAGTAACTGGAATATAAGCTTTATAGAGCAATGCGTGATGTGAAAAATAAAAAATGCTATGCGAACAAAATATTGCGTCTGATTTTCTGTGGACAATAAAAAAGTGTGCAATTCTTATGTACACGAACCAATTATCCACGTCCTAATTAATACTGTTTTCGAAAGGATATTTATCAATAAGAAAATTATACTTTTTACAATTTTTCAATATTCTATACTGTAAACGTTGAAAAACGCTTAAAAAATAAGCACTCAATTACTTTCCCCAATATATTTTCTATACTTTCCTTCCATTCCTTCATTTTGCCGAATAAAAGCTTTATTTCGCTCTTTACAACTTTACAGTTTTTAATTAAAATTTCAATTGTATCAGAAAAAGCAGCATAAAATTCGTTCACTCAATAATCTAGATTATCGAGAGTTAATTCATTATATTATTTCATCGTATTAATCCTCCTTGTAAATGCCGTACATGAACGTTGACTAAAGCTGAGTTGCCAATTACGTTGGAAAATTTGACGTGCTTAACTGGGGGTTCATGGCTTTAATGGGTAAACGCGGTGGCCATGCAAGGTTTATATCTCACTTTTGTAATTGCTTCCATTTTGTTCAAAATGGCTGTATGACGATACATATTAATAAATTTTCAATAAATAAACCAAACAAAAACTCGAAAATTTATTTCTCTTTCTCAATCGTCAATTTTACGATAATCCTTGGATTTATTACAATTTTTGTAAATTACAACCAATTAGGAATAAATAATTCACAAAATATCTCTGTAAATCAGTAGCTTAAAGCCCGGAAATGCAGGAAAAAATTGAAAAGTACCGCGAAGTAAGGAAAATTAGCGCTTTTACTAAGTTGAAGCACTTTGTTAACAAAAATGCCATTTTGCTTGGGACCGGCCAATTTATTTTTTAACAGCTTTATTCGCCGCTTAACTGGAACATTATAATCTGCCTTGCATAATGAGTACCAGGGCAATAAAGCTGTCAGAATACGAGGAGGATCCGTGATATTAAAAAAGTTAGTCCTTTACCCTTTTTAACGTATACATAAAATATTCCGCACTGCTAAGGGCAAAGTTATGATTTTCCGAGTTTGAATTAATTTATCCATCTAGTCGTTTTGCTGCTTTTTTAATTTAGCTCTGGGCTTTTAGTAGCCTCTCCTTAGCATTCATCATCGAAACTTTTTTATAGTTGTCTGAGCTTTCGTAATGAAACGCGTAATTACAAAAGTATTGCCGCGCGGCAAAGCGCGTATTAATGTACAAGATCAAACAATCGCGGCCATAAAAAGCGGAATGATACAAAAATGACTGTGGTTTTAGGGCCGTGTTTCTGGGCAATAAAAACTTGCTAAGGTGCAGTTTTTGATACCGAAGCACTCATCAAAAGCTAATCCCTTAATAAATGAGCACCATGAGCTTAAGTATGAGGTTTTACGCGCTAATCAAGAACATCATCAAATAACGATCATAAAGTGTTTCGACTCCCTGAAATCACTTCCTGCAAGGGGATAGGAAATGCTATAATGATACTTCTTACCACTTACTCATAATCTAATTTACTGAAGTGCGGCTTTCATTGCAGATATTTTTTATAACTGCTTCCATCCATTTAATACTTCAAGTATTTAAGTAGACTTAAATTAAAAGCAAGCAATGCATGTTTAATGCAACGAAATGGTTTTTGTTATTAAAGACTAAATTAGAGATTAAATAATTTAATTCATCAATGACATAAGAATGTTATTGTGTATATTAATGTTATTATTATGTTATGTAACGATTACTTCCATAAAATATAAATTATTAGTTTGACAAGATGAACTTTAACGTTTAAACACTAAAGTCATCCCCGCTGAGAGCAGTGAGGATTTGTCGGGGACTCGAATCCGCCTTCGAAAAGATATTCGAACAAAAACTCTCGGAAACGGAAATGACGATTTCTGCCACATTCAACCTCCACATTCAACGGAAAATATCTCATTTTTCAGTAAACGTGTTGGGTCGGGTCGGAAAATAACAGGTAAGTGAGAGTCGACTGGAGTACTTTTTGGTTTTCGTCCAGTGCGAATCTGAGATCATCCGGCAAGGCACGCCGTATAAGGCACTTGCCTTTTTCGAGCTAGTTCACTAGTGGGTGGCCAGACGCCGTCTAGCGATGAGGCGGTGTACTAAGGCTCGCGACCCTAGTTTGCTTGCGGGTTTAAGTAGCCGCGCGCCTTGATAAGGTTGCAGTCGTCGCCGGTCGTCTGTTATAACATATATATATATACACTTATACTTACTCGGGGCGCTCCAACGGCCCTTGATTACGAAATCTTAAATCTGTTGTTAGTTATAAATTTTCAGGGTCCGGTTTGCGAAATAACTAGATCAACGACATTTTCTTAACAAGAATTCTAAAAGCAGATAAACAAGTCTCTTGAATTAAAAAAACTCATTGAAATTCATAATTTTAAAGCAAAATTTTTAATCCACAAAGAATTTGTCAGGTTGTATTTCTTTAGAAAATCTGAAAGTTGTTGGTAATATCTGGAAAGTAAAATTATTTGATATAGTTATATAACTCTTGAAAAATAGATACTTACCAACAAATAGTAATAAATTAATTTAATACTCTGAATGAAAATTTATGGCGAAAGCTTATAAAAAGCGAAATCTTAAAAAAAAAAATACTGCAAGATCGATTTAGAAAGTTGTTTGATTCACTTGAAATGAACATCACTATTTTATAAAAATCGAAACAAATTTTCGTATTTTCTATTGTTCGTGAAATTAAATTTCATTTGCACATAATTCAGCTGATTGCTACTCTTCGCGCGGAATGTTAAAAAGCCGTATATTCGCGAAAATTCATTACTTTTACTTCAACGAGCAGCATCGATTACGACCGAAAGTGAATCGCCGGCGAAACTCTCTCGAATAAATCGCTAATTCGTATCGTCGGATGAAACGTAACCGATAATTTAATAAAAAGCAAAGGGAAAAAAAAAGAAAAGGAAAAAAAGAACAAATAACGAGCCACTAAACGAAAGTCGGTGACCTCTCGTCCGCGAGCCGCCGCGCGGTCACGCCTAATTAATTTGCGTCTCGCTGAATTTTCCTACACTTTGTAAGCATCGCTTGTCGCGCGCTCGCGGAGTTGCGCGCAAGTGGCGCACTTTCCAGCCCGCCGAAGAGCGGAGAAAACTATAATACAAGGCACCGCGGAGCGGAGAAAAATATTAAACAACGTGCAAATCATGTGTAAACGCGCGTCTCGAACGTTTCTCCGTTTCGGTTTGCCAATCGGCGCGCGCAACTCGGAACGTTGAACGTGCGTGTGCCTTTTAAACTGTGCCAAGTGCCCCCCGAGCTCTGCTTTCGAACTTTATGAACTGTTTGAATTTCAAATGGTCAAAGTGTGAAATTTCCAGCTTTTTCTAATTCCAGGTAGATATTGCTAATTCGTGCAGAACAATAGTTTGCGTTCGAATCGTTGTAATTTTTGTTAAACTGAAATAAAAATGTTTGGTCATCATTTCAAAAAAACATATCGAGATCAAATTCGAAAACTTTTTCTTTTAAAAGTATTGACAACTATTATTTACTTTTATCATTATACACAACAATTATACTTTTGTCTCGATGAGAGACATTTTTAAGAGAAATGAGAGAGACAGTATTAGTAAATACCCATTTAACAAATCACTCAAACAATTTAATAACGTAATCAGAGACGAACAAAAGCTAATGAAACCCAAGTGCTTACAGGTCTATCTTCAGAGGTTGAATGCTGATATATGAAAATAAGGTGAATGATCGAGAAAAGACCATTAAATGAACGATCTCAAACAGTTAAAGAAAAGAAGAATGATTTGCTCCGTTATGACTTGTAATGACATAGTCCCTACACATCAATACAAAATTTTAAATGCTGCATAATTATATTTCATATTTTACCTTGCTGTTATCTAAAAGATTTGCTTAAAATATGACATAACGTTAATAAATTTCGAATAATTATAAATTTAGAATCAATTAGAGATAAAAAATTGCCGTAAAAAAATATTTGGTTTCCAGATGTGCTTGTTGTTTTTCTACGTGTATCGTTAAAAACCTCAAAACTGGGCTCACCGCGCTGCTTTTTAGACTGTCGTAGGCTAACTGCATATTAAAGAAAAAACTAAAGCGGAAAAATGAAAGTTACTCATTACGTAATTAATTTTGGTTCTTGAGGGAGTGGTTACTGGGTCAGTTCTAAGGATTAATGGATCTGAAAAAATAGGAACATTTTTTGACGCTCTAATGTATGCATAACAACTTTACCTGTGTTTATAGGCACTTTAGGCATTCGAAAAGTTAATATTACTTTCATTTATATTAAGAAATTAGTTATTATTGTTTAGTGAATTCTTTAAAATCTTTTGCTCGTATACGAAGATAATCTTAAAAAATTCAGAAATTTATTTCAACTTGCGCTAATAATTTTCAACTGTCTTGATATACTGAGGAAAGTTGAAATTATTATACTTAAGTACATAGAACAGTAAATGTGTTGCGTATCATAACATAATATAAATGGTAATGAATCAAAAATTGTAATAAAAAGAAATGTTTACTATTATGCTTTTGTAGGTATAATAAATCTGTCAATTGTATAATTAACAGAGAACTAAAAAATATGAATTTCTAGATCAGAGGTTTCACAACAAATAAATACCATCATATATCGTAATACTCAATGTAATCATGTCTTCGTTTATTTTTAAACTTTTCAATTAAAGAAGCTTAAATTCCTGCCGTTCTCTCCGACGTTTAATATAAACGTAATCTTCCGAGATTAAAACAAGCGGTATAAAATGACTTAATGCAATGCGACGCCGACGATGAAAATGACGCAACGCGAGTCAAATTAGCACCTGGCGGCAGCAACCTCATTGCGAAGATCCCCAACAGTAGGTGTTATCTCATTTATCGACATTATCCTCAATAATGATCTCTCTCTCGCCCCGCCGCCGCGCCTGTCGTCACTCGCTCTCCTCTCAGCCCGGCTTTTTGCACCGTCCGAAAAACCGTCGGCGTCTCCTTCCAGGAAAGTGAAAATTGCCGTCGATATCGCGCGAAGCTCCCCGCGCGTCGGAAGAGGAGGCTGAAAGCGAGTCCGCGGCGAGCCGTGTCGGCCAGTCACTCCGTGAGCGCGAGCCGTGAGATCGCAACTTTGCCTGAAAAATCAATGAGATGCTGAGCGCCGCGTCGTGATGCCCGCCGGATTATCGCGCCGCCCGGCCGAGGAAAGTCGCGAGCTCTCTGCGTCTCCTCCGCGAAAGCGATAGTTCGAGATTGTTATTTGTTTGGAGCGAACGTCGTGCGAACGAATCGGCGACTTGTCCGCTTTTCGCGTCGAGTGCGTATAGCGGAAAGCGCTGCGTTAAATTTTTTATCGGCCCGACGAGTCGCGTGAGGTGCACTGCGATATCGGAGTTTCTGCGTTAAAGTTTTTATTGGCGGCTCTTTGCGGGAAGTTAATGATTCATGGACGTTAATAAAATTACGATTTAGCGTTTCTAAACTTACTAAATTGCTTTGGGAAATATCAATCGATAATCTTTTTCTTTTTTTTATCGAGCAGTCTATAACTGTGATTGTTTGCAAAAATCGTTCTGGTGCACTGACATTACCGTAATTTTTAGAGGTGAATAAAAACACGGTAAAAAGGGAATTAATTTTTTTTGAATCCTTTAAACTAAATCGCGTTCCGCTCGTATTTAAGAAACTACGGCGCGATTGTTTCCTTAAATCACTGACGTATTAATGCATGCAGCCCAATTTGGTAAACCTTTCGTTTCTGATTGATTCTGTCCAGAAATTTATGGCCGACAATTATCGTTTCTTCGGTGGCAATTAGTCTCGGAACTAAGAAAATCAAGATATTCCGCTCGCAATATAATCATTGCTTCAAGTTCGATCCTTTAAACCGTTAAAAAAAAAGTACACGAGAACGGAGAGAGATAGGAGAGTAATGCACCTCTCGAGAAATGAGACATAAAAGTCCGGACGCGCTCTCTGCACAGCGAATCAACCAATTTTACGAGTGTTTTATTAACGTGAGCGGACCGGCGCAGGATATAAGGCGAACGGAGGGGAAAAAGGCATTTATTGAATTTCAGCCAAGATTTTCTTTCTCTCGACGTTCTTGGAAATTTTCTATATCGCGAGGAATGTCGCGACGGCTGATACCGACTCTCGAGAAGTCATCGACACGATTAACTTAATTAATTTGAGGCTGTAATGTCAGGAAGTGTATCATCAAATTAATTGAGAGCTTGAGAAAAGCAGTGGCTAATTATAGGAGGTTCTTGCGAATGTTATTCAATTTTCGAGGCAAAAAGCTACCCGAACCTCGTATTGCAAAGTGAATGTGTTTATTTTGCACGGTAAATAATTAGCTTGGAGATACAGTTTTCGTAATGTTTTTAATAGACATTTTATGTAAGCCGCTTTTAAATGTAAGAAAAGTATCGATAAAATTACTGGGAAAAGCGAAACAATTTTATTCGGTTTATCATTCGAAGTTGTTCAACAACAAGAATCAATTATCAAATTGAGCAATGTAAATCAAAACTTTCTTTGAGTAAAAATTAACTTTTCATAAATAAAATATGTATCAGAGAAAGTGAATCGTAAGCACTACTTGAAAATACACAGTTTATCATTCTAAACATCCTCCTCTCATAGAAATTACTGATTTTTAAGTTGATTATTAAATAAATTAAAACGTATTCAGCAATATTATTAAATAATATGAAACTGTTCTTCTATATTTTTTTTTAATTTAAATTTTTCAGCGAATATGCAGCGATAATAATATTAGTGAATCATAAACCTTTTTTTCAAACGAAGGACCGTTTTTTGAGATTATCTAATAAGCTCTCTATTAATTTCAAGTAGTGTATAGTTTTTACAAGAAGTTTAATTGTACGAAAGTACACATCGTATTTCAGAAACTGTTTGTAAATGTTGGTACAATTAGAGACTAACAGATGCAATAAAATATCTTCTGTAGAATTGCATCCGGTATGTCTTTATTCGACTACTTCATTTGCTAATTTATAGTTTTCTACTATAATTGTATAAACGTGTACGCAATCTTTAGTACATTTCCTAATGTATTCAGCATTACTTCGACGTAATTATTAATCTGTGTGCACAAGGCAAGCTATATTTTCTGCTATTAGTCCTATTATATCTACTTTATATATACAAATTTTTTTTCAAAATGGAAAATTAAAAAGCTATACATTTAGCCTATATTTTTTGAAATCATAAGAAAAACGTTAACGAATTCATATAAAAGTTAAAAACTGAAATTATAATGTATTTCAAAATCCTTTCCGTTTCCTTACATTTTATTATCTAATCAACCCAATCTTACCGGATTTAGATTTTTATGCGACCGTAAATTTTATTTTATGCAATAATTTACATATTGAAATCGAATCGAGGCAAAGCTACCAAAGATTTTTTAATATAATGCATGATGTAATATAATGATCTAAATACATCACAAGATTTAGCACTTTTGCCGAGATAAAAACCTTTTTTTTCAAATACCTCCGAATTTCATTACGTCTGCATCAAAACTCATTAAATTTTTCTGTCGTTCCTATAAAAAAAAAAAAAAAAAAAATCCTTCCAGTGCAGTACCGATCTTGCATAACTAAACGAGCCTGTCCACCTTTCTAAACGCGTCTGGAAATCAAAGTTTCGAATGCAAATGAAATTAAAATCCTGGCTGGCTCGGCGCGGATTTAGCGCAAAAAAAAAAGTTTCTCGAACCTGCTCGAGCAGTTAACTGTCGCATATCGGAGACGTTCCATCCCTGCTCGGCTCCCCGAGCCGCGATATCTTTCACCACGCTCGACACGTTTTTCCCCCAAACTCGAGAATCGCCGAGTAAAATTATGCCGCCGATCGCGAGTCCGTCGCGCGCTGCAGTCACTCGTGAAACGCGAAACCGCGCGAAAGTTCGAATTGCCCCGTGGACAAACAGTTGGCTCGGTCGGGGCTTCTTTCTCCGCTAAATTGTAATTGTAAAACGAGTTAAAAGAACAAAAGAGGATGCGCGTGGTGTTTCACGCTTTCGCTGAACCGTAAATGGGAGCAAATTTGAATTTGACGGATATCGGTCGTTTATATGAAAAACTGGAGTTTCTACGAGTTAACTGACGTGTGGTATTCAGAGTTATTGCAGTGCATTAGATTTCATCCAGTTTCATATTGTAGAAGACGATTGGCAGTTCGACGCTGAGCGAAACTACAAACGAAAGTACAATGTAAAAAGTCAGCCGAGTGCCAAAACATATGAATTACGTCGAATCGAAAGTTACCTTCCCCCGGCGAAATATCAAATTATCACCCATCGAGTGGCTCGTCGCCGCTCTCGATATACCGTATAATGTGCACCGTTCCGAGTCGTACTGCAGAATGACAGCTGCGCTTGCGCAACCGTCGAATCGCCGAATCATTATACAGGCCGATTGACAATAATCGGCCGCCACAGCCGGCGGAGAAGTCTCCTTCTTGGGAAAGTCGTACGCCGCGGAATCGCGCGATACGCGGAAATCGCCTGGAAAGTCCGTCGGACCGAGAGAGACAGAGAGAGAGAGAAGGATAGGAGAGCGCGGCAATTGGCGCTCGACAGAAGGAGTCCGTTATTATGCGGTGAGCATGGTTTTCGACAAATTTATTCCCGGCTAAGTGGGATAATTTGCTCCGCGGAGGATGTTACTTATCGAGAATATATGTCCCTGTTTATAGCTTTTCTTCTGCCGCTTCCGTCTTTTTTTTTGCTCTTATTTCGGAGACATTTGTTTTTTGCGCGGTCTGATTTCGTGACTACTTTGCTGCGTTTAAAATGATTACTGTGTAAAGTTACTGGGATGGTAATACTTTTTTGCGAGCGTGTAATTGTTCATGAAGTTTAAATGCTCGCGCGATATGTACGATTTCGTTTCCCAGTTATGTAAAAATTTACGTTTGAAAGACTTTTGACGAAGAACAACGATAGATTGCTTTTGGCGAATGTGCATGTAAATAATTATTTCAATTTTCTTGCTTCTTACGAAACGCGCTACATTTTTCGCTAAAAAATCTAGCACTCGCGGCTGAAACTATATTATATACTATAAATTTTCTCGAAGTATTATTTTGAATATATATTTCATCAACTTCCTGTAAGCCGTAACTGTTGTCCATGAATCTTTCAAAAAGTGAAATTTCGATTAAGTAATGGGTAGAAAAAAAAATGAACGATTCCTTCGCTTACTGGCTGAAAAATTCAACGTAAATAATAAATACTGAAATTAAATTCATACAGTTAATCCTAATTTAATCAAATTATGCTCTATTAGGTATCATAAATATTATTAACAAACGGCAGCGCTGTTTTCATTAAAAAATTAACTTGTTATTCATGAAACAAGTAAATTATATTAGATAATACATTTCATTACCTAAGAAAGGTAAATTATGCCGTTGCCTCGCATTCCTCCGCATACCGTAAATATTAACTCGTCCAAAAAAAAACAAAAAAAAAAAAAAAAAAAATGTCGATAGTAAAAAGGCGGAAAATAATCGATGAATCCGTTTACATAATGAAAATTGCCCTAAGCTTATTAAAGCTTCGACCGCTTTATAGTAAGCCATCAATGCAGCAACGGTTCCTAATAATAAAACATTCGTTGCTGGGCCTCGCACAAGCACACCACGAGTATATACAAGTCGTTCGCGGCCAGGATCGGCGCGGGTATAAGGAGATGGCTGTGGGTCACTACGAGTCGCTCGGCGCGCGAATCTATAAACACGGGCAGTTTACGAGCGCCGATTTTTCCCGTCGGGCCCACCGCCGCGGAGAAATCGCTTGCCGCAACCGCGGGGAAAAAAGTGCACGGTGGTCATTCTCGGGTCGGCTCTTTTTTTTTTTCTCCATCCGACGATTTCGCAGTTATGGACAAAAATGTATTACGCCTCGTTCCAGTTCCGAAGTTTTTACAGGTGAATGCACGGCGTCGCCGAGGATTGAGGGAATTATGGTTAGGTTATTGATCTAAAAATTGATATTTAAATAAGACCTGATATTGAATACTGAACGAGGGTATATGTAATTGCTGTTTGCTAATCAGAGAAAAAATTTTAATCTATTTCATATTTAATATATATTCAGTAGATTATTATTATTATTTATTATTTATTTAAATCCAGAATAATTGTCGAGCATTAGATTGTTATAGATATTTTTATTTAATAAACTATTTAAATAAAAGTCATTCATTCAGGTAGTAAAAATGTACAGCAAGTACCTGCCTAGAAAATCATTAACATATTTTTATTTATAAAATAAGATTATGTTTTATGTGTACCAGTTCAATGTACCTAACAACGTTAAACGGTTAAGCATACTTAACCTTCTACTAAAAATTAAAATATAAAGCATTTATAGTTAGCTTCAGTTTGCTATTAGAAACGCTTGTCAAGTACGAAGTCAAATTTAATATTTTCGGTGCAATAACATTCTCCAAATATTAGATTTATTTATTTAAGTAATTAATAATCGCAGGAACTTTTTAACAAAAATAGTAAAAATAATAATATTGGGTAAATTTGTAAATTTCAAAATTGAAGAAAAAAAATAGTTAATAACTGTTTTTAAACAGCTTGCAATTATATAGGTCTGATAAAAAATCGTACTATCCAGTACATTATGTGAAATGCGTACAGTAATAAAACAAACATTACTAAAGTTTAATGAATTATTAAGTTAAATATTTTGATGCAATATTCACAAAAAATGATGTTAGTTTACAAATTGCCTCTATTGCAAAGTATATAAAAAAAATTAATAACTTTGAGCTACTGAAAGCATAATCTTGTGTTCTTTTTCTGCAACATTTAAAATGGCAATTACTAAGTATGATGAATACTGAAAAAGTATATGAATAATAGCAAATAAGAAAATTGTTCATTTTTCTTTAACTTAAAAACTAATATATAAATGTACCAATGAAAAACGTTATTCCAGCGTAAAGATTCAATTCAAGACCTTCTTCCTATTTCCGACAAACTAAAAAACTAATTCCAGACCTCCAAATAAATAAGACCATCCCAATATAGGAACTCCACGAGATCCCCATTGATGCACAAAAAAGAAGCGATCTCAAGACTGCAGATACGTATATATGCGCGCAATGCTTTCATGTATAAAATATCGGCACACGTTATATACCCCCGGTGCAGTTTGATTGGATCTGTCGGCGGGGCGCCGGCTCAGAATTCGGTATTTTCCGATGCGAGTAATTGCAAGGCACGAGCCGAGGACGCCGGCAATCACTTTCGTATCCATCAAGCGTTCGAGCAACATTTTATGCGCATATTTTCGGGCCGCACGCCGGGGGTTATATATATATGTATACGTATATACCGTATATGACGACACGCGGCGTTTACTCCGCTCGCTCGAGCGGAACAAGCTTAGAATCTGCTACCGTCGCCGATGTACCCCGGCTGAAACGCCTTGAGAGAAGAGGGAAGGAAGCAAATGAAAGAAGATGGGCTCGCGGGCTTACGTATAAAATTTCCGGGCTCAAAAATTCAATCGGATTATTGCTGAAATTGATTTTGGGCAGGAGGTTAAGCGTCGGGGGAGATTAAAATTTATTTTTTTAGCGATACTTTTTTTAGTTAAGAATATTCGGGTTTGAAAATTCTGAGGCACGCAATCTTGCCTGTCTGTTTATTATTAAGTAATAATAAATAAGCAGTTATTGCCATCGTAATGTACAACAATTTATATAAGATTTAGACTATCAATAGGCTGTTCGCATACTTAAATACCGGTAATAGAATTCATAAAAAATGATGCCTGAATTACATTTTTGGAAAATTCGAGTTACATTTCGTATTAGAAACTGGTTTAATATCAGTATAGTAAAAAATAGAAGTTGCAGCATGCAGTATTAAGAATCGAGTTGTTTGTCCGGATTTTTACTATCAATTATTTCAGCAATTTAAACGTCAAAAAACGACTGTGATTGTAAGTGAAAGTATTAATTCTACAAAGTTAAGACTGTTGGAGTTATTTTCGCATGTCCTAATTCTTATTTGAAAACCGATTAAATTTAAATATCGTTATTTACACCACTAGCTTTAATTATAAAATTTACGATTTATAAAATTTTGTTAATACATTCTCTTGTCAATATTGGAATGATTTCCACTTTTGAAGAAAAAAATTTGATTAAAATCAGATTTGTTATTAAACTATAATATGCAATGTAATTTAGTTTGATTCGATTTTAAATTGTCCAAGTTTTATTCGTCGTTTTTTGCCTCCATTTACTTTCGCATTAAATTTTTTTTTATGGTTTATTATTTTTCTTATAATTTATTTTTTCACTCATACTTAAATTCTTAAAATTTATCAAATAATAATTTTATAAATGATTAAATAATCAAACTTATATTTTATTTTCAGATATGTCTGCCGATAAAGAAGAAGAGCTTGAAACATGATGAGATCAGAAAACGTTATATTACGCGGCGGTACTATTTTAGGCCTCCTAATAATACTCACCCTTCTCAATTCATCGACAGGTAAGAATTTCTTTTATTCAACTTAATTTATTGTGTAAAAACGGTTGCAAAATAGTTCATTGAAAGTTGCAAACAAAGACATTTTGTGAATTCGTAATTTTGACAATTCGTAAAGTAGCCAATAAATTGGATCTGCCTTAAATACACTTATAACGAATACTTCAGCCAATTGGGTTCCGTGGTGTAGCGGTTATCACGTCTGCTTTACACGCAGAAGGTCGCCAGTTCGATCCCGGCCGGAACCATTATTTTTTTTTTTTATGTAGCCTGTACAAGTTCAAAATTTGTTTAATTGTCAAATAAAATTGAACAAATTAACATGTCTATACTAATTACGAGTGATAACTGCATTAATACAAAAGTCCAACAATTGAAAATTTCATTATCCAACCTTGTAGAAAAAAAACTTACTTTTATTTTAAACCATTCCAAATTCAACAATCTTTTCATAATTAAAAAATGCGTTTTTTATTTATTTTTTTTCTATAAAATGATTTTTTAACTTTCGTATAATGGAATGAATATTCGCTTTCGCGCTGGTGTATTGCATCTCAACAGATGTGCTTTGTCACAGATGGTCTGAAACTTTCAGCTTGGAAACGGTTTAAAGCAAGTACAGTAATGTAATCAGCAAAAATTATTTTACCTTTTAAAATTTCATTTTGAAATCATAATGAAATGCGTATTATTTATTACAAATAACATATTTTTAATAAATTGTAATAATTACAATTATAATTAGAATTTATACTCATATCTTTATTTAGTTTAGTCGTGAAATAGATTTTTATCTCTAAAAAGACTCCGCTGACTCATATATACTAAATAAAAAGCTTTAAAACATTTTTAATACTAATAATAATGCTTATACATTTATAATCCTGCTTTAATGGTGCTAATTACAGAAGTCAACAGAAATTTAAAAATATCTTGTATTACTAATCTTGTGAAGTATTATATCACGCATTATTTATACATAATGAACAAACTAAGCAAAAAAGAAGAAAATCAAATTTCTATTACTTAAAATCTCTTTTATGTCTAATATTACACAGACTGCACATTATAAAGGTCTTTAAAAACATTGCAAATCACATTCCGTGACCACTTTCGTACTCATTTCCTGGACCAAACTTTTTATGCATGGATACGTGGAACTTAAAATGGTGATACTAGTCAGGCACGCCAATTTATTATGAGAGAGGCTGCCGTATTTGGCGCTGTAAAAGGCAGGCGAAGATTCTTTGAGGACTTTGAAAAAACATCAAATTTCCAATGACATTGTAAACTACGTTTTTAAATAACATTAATGATGCAATACATTTATACTTCATTATTAAGTAATTGAATATTCGGCCACCGTTACCGGTGGTGGCTTATCTTTTCCAAAGGGCAACAATCCCATAATTTTTATGTCATGAGTCGTATTAATGACTTGTCCAAAGAAAATTGCACCAAATAATTTTTATATTTTGGCAAAAACCAAAATGTATTATAATTCGAGACAATAATTCTTGTCTGCCTAAAGCGAACTTATTTTTATTTTGAGAGGTCTATTATTTATTGTCATTTTCTACCCGCCGGTTAATACAAGAATTTTTTTTTAAATTCGTTTTTTCTTTATATTATCCATTTCAAGATATATAATATTATATTTGTACAAGGAACAACACACAATAATTAAGAAATATTTTATAAAAATTGTTTTTAAAAATCAATTTTTTTAACGTTTTTTATAGTCTTTCATTAATTTATTATAAATAATAAATAACAGAGATAAGTTAAAACCAAATCAACGCTGCACATACAAGTTTCTGTACAAGCATGTGGCTAATGATGGCAGGCTATCGAGGATGTTGTCCATGTCCACCATATAATTTTTCGTTTGGGAAGGCCAAAAACTCTTCTATTTTCCTCCTGCAGAATTGGAACTCGAGCCATGATGGATAGATGGACGTTTAGGATTTCTATGTCCTTTCAATGCCGACTTTGGATTTACATCCAAAACGATCATACTCCTGTGATTACCACGCGGATTCTGAGCTTCTTCGATAAATCTCATATGTCCATAGAGTCTCGTGAATTGTGCCGGTGTTGATTTATTGCAATTAGAAGGTCCGCGACTAAGAACTCCGACGATTTTATTATTGTAAACTAACCCAGATCCGCTGTCTCCCTATAAATGAAAGATAGCTTAGACAAATCTGAATTTGTCTAAATAAACTATTTGTACTTACGTAGCAAGCTGCACGAAATACTCTGTTAGATACATTGCTCACATAAATCAATTTTTCGAACATTGGACTTTCGTTTCTGCCGAGTATTTTAACACTCATAAACTTATTTATCGTGCTACCCGAACTCGCTGCAATGGACCCGCCATTGCGTTGCGGTACAAGTACATCCATCCCGAATCCACAAAATATAGCTTGTTGATTGACGCCGGCATTAGATCGTGGATCCAATGCTTCTAAAGGCCTGATTGCTAGTCTATCTCGATGTTGCTGTACGCCTAAATCAGCGCTTAACTAAAAACACAACATGCCAATGAAATATTTCAAAATATTTCTCAATTCCATTGCACCTTACTTCTGCAACAGCTAGATCTACGAATCGTTCATTGGACCCTACTGAGGGGACGAAGACTCTAATGAGATCCCTTTCGATTCCTGGTCCATACTTGTGGTTTGTACCCGCTATAATTTTTGTTCTGCCGTGAGGGTAGAAAATGCCTTGAATACGGTTATTTGCGATGGTCAAAAAACAATGAGCGGCGGTCAGGATGTATCTCTCACTTATGATGCTACCACCGCAATCACTTTCGTACTTATTTCCTGGACCAGTCTTTTTGTGAATGGATACGTGGAATTTAAAAACTTGTCGATTGTCAGACAAGCCATTGATTATGGGAGAGGCTGTTGTATTTGGCGCTGTAAACGCGGACGAAGATTTTTTTACGACTTTGAATAAAGATCAAACCTCTAATGATACTGTACAATGCGTACGGAAATTAGGCTGATGCAAAAAATTTATACATATTACTTATTAAGTAATTTGAATTTACTCACCGTAATAAAACAAATTCGCTAAACTTAAGAATATGAAGCAGAATAAAGTGTGTTTCATTTTTATAATCTACTTTCAGAACGTTAAGTTGAATAAAATAACTAATAATATGTAAAAATTATTCGGATTCAATTGATTGTTTCCTCAAAGAATTTGCTTTGAATAACTTGTTCGTGACTAACAACCTTTTATACGTTTAAAAACTCTGAATATGCTATAACACGACGGTTTTGAAAATTATGTAAGATAATAAAAGTGGATTATTTCTTTAAATCAGTTTTTCGTAGACTGATAAAAAAATTTTACTAGAACACGCAATCGTACTAAGAAAATCAATATTTAATTTTTTTTCCCACGGTTTACGGAAAGTTCTTTTTTCCATATGCGTATCGGTTTGGAAATTTTCCAATAGCAGTACGCGAAATAATACGCTAAGTGTACGGAAAGTAGGCAATTCCCGAATGAGCGTTGACGCTCGAGCGCAGCGAGAGGCAGTCTCCGCGCGTCTGAAATCGTCTACTTTCCGCACGTGTAGCTTAATGTACTACACTATATAATTACACAGAAAAATGTTTTAGAAAAATTGACTACAAGATTAGTAAAAATTGCTGCAAAACTTAGAAACACATGGGACATGCTTATATTATTATAAAAATTACTACGTTGTGTATTAAAATTAAAATACATATAATAAATTTTATTATTTGACCATGACAATTGCTTCCTTCTAATGGAAGCGCTTTGTGATAGTAATTTTTGGAGTTGTAAAAACATTTTGTAACACTCAGGACATAAAATTCAATTTTAACCAGCTATTAGAAAGGAGTAAAATGCCCTTTTTCTCCCGGGAATAAAATGCCACTTTTTCTCCCTAGGGAGAATTGTAATATCCCTCTAAGGAGAAAAAGAGGCATTTTTTCCCTCCTAATAGCTGATAAAAATTTAATTTGACACCCTTCATGTTAAAAAATAGTATATGCAACATGGGAGTGAAGGTGTTTTTGCCCGAGTCGGGTTTGACGCCCGAGCGAAGCGAAAATAATCGGAAGAAGGGTCGAGTTGCAGTTCGGTGGCTCGTTCGAAGAGACTTCCACTCTCAGATTTCTAAAATGAACTATTGCACCCACTTCACTGAATTGAATGCATTTTTGACATCCAGCATGACAGTGGCACAGTACTTCTTCTCTACTACAGATTTTTTTTTAAATACGGCATTAATATATTTCATATTGGAACTATTACTATAATTATAAGAACAATAAATGAAAACCAAATCAACCTTGAAGCACGTAAAACTTTAACAGGTTATCCACGATATTGTGCAGATAAATCACGTCTACAGCTAACTGCAGACCTGGAACTTGATCGATTCGGATTTTCATCGAAAACGTACATATTTCTGTGGTCACCACGCGGGTTCTGAGCTTCTTCGATAAATCTCAGATTTCCATAGAGCCTCGTGAATTCTGTCGGTTTTAATGTCTTGCAATTAGGAGGTCCGCTACTGAGAACTCCGACGATTTTATTATCGTAAATTAATCCAGATCCGCTGTCTCCCTATAAATGAAAGATAGCTTGGAAAAATCGGAATTTGTCTAAATAAAGTATAATACTTACGTAACAAGCTACACGAAATGTTCCGGTATCATAATTCCTCACACAAATCAATTGATCGAACATAGCACATTCGTCTCTGCCAAGTATTTTAACATTCAGAAATCTATTTATCGTGCTACCGGAACTCGCTGCAACTGACTCTCCATCGCGTTGCGATACTAATCTATCAAGTCCGAATCCGCAAAATGTAGCTTCTTGATTGACGCCGGCATTAGATTGAGGATCCAATGCTTCTAAAGGCATAATCGTTAGCCTATCTGGATGACGATGTACGCCTAAATCAGCGCTTAACTAAAACATAGCACGCCCATGAAATATTTTAAATTATTTCTCTATTCCACTGCGTCTTACTTTGGCGACAGCTAGATCTACGAGATATCCGGCTGCATGGGGCGTTGAGGGGATGAAAACTCTAATGAGATCCCTTTCGATTCCTGGTCCATTCTTCTGATTTGTACCGGCTATAATTTTGGTTCTGCCGAGAGGGTAGAAGATCTTTCGAATACCGTTTTTGATGCTCATGAAACAATGAGCAGCAGTCAGGATGTATCTCTCACTTATGATGCTACCACCGCAGTCACACTCGTACTCATTTCCTGGACCAATTTTTTTGTGAATTGATACGTGGAACTTAAAAAACTGATGATTGTCAGGAAAGCCATTGATTATGGGAGAGGCGGTCGTATTTGGCGCTGTAAAAGGCAGGCGAAGATTCTTTAAAAACTTTGATAAAAGATCAAATTCTTTTTTAATCTTATTTAACGTCGCCCTGTTTGTGTTCCCATAGTGTGCTTAACGGCAACGGGGGTAGTCTGTGTGTTTGTACACAAAACACGTGTGTTTTACGGCAGTGGTGCTTGTTTCGATCGGTTGAGACTAGGGCGTTTGAGTTCGGGGTCCGAATCAATTTCCTTCACTCTTACCGATTGAGCCACAGAAGATCCCACCGAATGAGGCTCACGAGCGAGACCGCAACAGCCAACCTTATCAGTACTCATGCACGCAGTCATACTTACTAAAGTTGGTTATCGACCAGGTGCATCGTGATCCTCCAGCACGATCGGCGGCTATGAGCTGCACCCATATACACCGAAAAATCTGTCAGACATTTCTTAAAAAAATGCAAGCAATGATTGTCTTGAGAGGCAAGAACTTTACCGTCTGAGCCAAACACCGCTCTAATGATCAAATTTTGATAGATCTTGAATATTAACTGCGTATTTAAATAAAGCTGATGGCGCAATGAATTTATACTACATTATTAAGTAATTTTAAAATTTACTTACCGTAATAAAATAAATTCACTAAAATTAAGAATAAAAAGTAGAATAACATGTGCTTCATTTTTACAATCTTGTTTCAGATCGTTGAGTCGAATACAAAATCACTGTAGTAATATATAAAATTTATTGCGATTCAATTATATTGATTTTTTCCTTAAAGAAGGAAACATTAAATAACTTTTTTGTAACTAATTACCTTTTATACTTTGAAAAACTGTAAATGTGCTATAACACGATTGTTTTGAAACTTATGTAAGATAATAAAAGTAATAATAAAATTTATTATTTTTGCAATCATTTTAATAGTAGACTGATAAATAGTATGTTACGCCCATAGGGAGGTAAAGAATCGAAAAATCACGAGCTATGGGTTTGCCATTTTACCTCCCACGGAGCGTATACTATTTTATTCCACACTCGACCGAAAAAAACACTTTTTGCCCCTGGAAAGCGGGCAAAAGTAAAATTTTGCGCGGCAAAAGTAAATTTAGCGTGGCAAAAGTAAATTTTTTCGAAGTTGTTTCGACCCCGTTTTCAGGACCAAAAAATGACCTTTCAGTCGAGAGTGGAATAAAATACTATATGCAACACGAGGCAAAAGTAGATTTTTCCCTTGGGTGATTATATTGCCTGAACGAGAATATTGTTCCCGAGGGAAAAATATTCTCGTTCGGGCAGTAAACTCACCCGCTGGAAAAAGCTTCTACTTTTAGCCCTTGTTGCATAATGTACTATTTTTGCCTAGCGAGGCCGGAAATACAACGTTCTTTCGGCTCGCTAAGCAAAAAAAAGTTTTCCTGGAACATACTCATTCGTATTTAAAAAATCAATATATAATTTTTTTGTAGTTCAATGTTGTCGGTGGGTTTTTTGTCTTTCCCAATAGTCAAAGACCTCATAACTGTCGTTTCAAATGAGTGGTATTGATGACTTGTCCCAAGAAAAATGCACCAAATAATTTGTAGTTTCCCAAAAACACGAATATGTTATAATTCGAGACGACTCTTTTGTACCTAAAGCACACTTATTTTGATTTCGTGATGTTTATTATTTATTGTCATTTTCTACTTTTTTGTTAACATAAGAAATTTTTTTTTAAATAAAGTTTTATCTTTATATTATCTTTAACATCTTTATTATCCTTGAATATTAAGAAATTTTTTATAAAAAATTGTTCTTAAAAATCAATTTTCATTTTAGGTTTTACATAATCTTTCATTAAAAATATTATTTAGCACATAACCATTAAAACCAAATCAACGCTTATAAAAGTTTCTCTACAACTATTAATGATATGCAGGTTATCCAAGATGTTGTCCAGGTTCACCGAGATAATTTTTCGCTTAATAATGATAAAAACTCTTGTTTTTTCCTCCTGCAGAGCTGGAAGTTGACCCATCATTGGAACGGCAAGTCCTTGATTAGAGATACGCGCTTTAGGCCCTTATCATTAATTTTGTTCGTATTAAGTTGTATTAAGCATAAGACCATTTTTGGAGCTCCACTCCCTGAGTGCATTCAGGTCCCTTTGAAGAATGCTGGCATTCATTGGCGACGGTATAGTTTGTAACGGTTCATTTTGAACCACTACAATTATATGATAATAAATATGGCTAAGAAGCCAGATAAGAGCAGCCTGGGTGAACCCCAGGAACAGAGGCTCAGGCGGGCAGGCTATATGAATAGCCTTGCCCTTAGAAACCCTAGCATCGATTAGAAAAACACAGAAGAAGCAGGCTCTGTGCAGCCGTACATGGCCTATCATTAACAAGCTAGGTACGCGAGACTCTTGGTAGCCTTTACAGTGTTCAGTCCTAATACAAATTAAACTAAAGCACACTATACACTTAAACACAACACTTGCGATGGCCCCTGAAGCTGAAGAAGAAGACGATGATTTCCTCCTGACATACTGATGGTTGGTGGTGTCCTCCTTCTGGCTGGTAGTCTTTCCAGCACCCCTTTGAATATGCACTGAAGAACCTGCAAAACAATCAAGAAGTATGTAATAAAGGAAAGCAGATAAACTAAATTGGAATAACCTTTACCTGGTGAATTCCTCTCGAACAGCAAATATCCTGAAGGAAGCACCTCCTGATGACAGTTGACAGCAACTGCAAAAAGAAGGAAAAACTAGCACTACCTGTAAAAGGAAAGAGAGTTTTGGAAAGATTCTTACCTGGTATCAGCACTGGACAGCGACTACCCCTGGGAATCTACAGTGAGGAACTCTCAGTCCAGGACAGC
>UCOL01001617.1:0-34370 GCA_900474335.1 Ormyrus nitidulus
AGGTAGTTTTCAGCAAAACGTCATCAGAGAGACCGTACGCTTTAAACACAATTGAAATAATCTTATCATAATTAACTTATAGCATGAAAATCCTTTGTGGCACCCGTTTAAAACTATAAAAATAAAAATCCACGTGGATGTAAACATCGTTTTGCAAAGTGTCAGAAGTTTGAGTTTTGAATGGGTGCCACAAAGGATTTTCACGCTATAAGTTAATTATGATAAGATTATTTCAATTGTGTTTAAAGCGTACGGTCTCTCTGATTTTGCTGAAAACTACCTTTTAGTATAATCATTTGTAAAGAGGTTATCAATAAATCGTATAGAATGATAAAAAGCTGTGGCACCCATTCAAATTTGATACACTAGTTAGAAAGTATTTGATTTACTTTTTCGATTCATGTATTACACATCTCCAAAAAGTACCGCCATCTTATAGTGTTGCAGACATTTTTCTTTGAAAATTATTGTTCAAAATTCCTTATGACATCATTGTATAATTTTTTTGTATAATAATTTCATTTAGCGCGACTAAAAAGTGTGGCACCCATTTAAAATCTTCTTTATTAGTTGGTTTTTCATAAAATAAATCGAAAGATACCATGAATTATCTTTAAAAGTAGCGCTAACTAGTTTAATTTTGGATTTTCTTTGTAATTTTGCGATTTTTGGGATGTAAACTTGAAGTTCAATTATCTCGAAGTCCTCGACACTTAAAATAATTGTTTTTTCGATCTTTCTGTACATTTTTATATGTACTTTCGTACGTTTCCCTTTACAGACAAAATTCCTATGTACCGTTGCGAAGGTCCTTTATACACCGAGAAAAATCGTATAATAGTAGTACTAGTTTTTCATAGTACTCATGGGACAGATTAAAAAAATTGTATATTTTATTTAAAGCTGCAGTAAATTTTCCCTTTAGGAAATGTAATTATTACAAATTAAAATATTAATTTTTACTTTTTTTAAATTTAATTTTTAAAGCAATAGTTTTAAATTGATTTTTTCAAATTCAATGTTTAAAAAATTTTTATTTGGATTAGAGGAACTGTGGAATATGAGCCACAAGATTTTAAGGGTTTTCTTCCTCGCGTCATAATTTTAATAAGTTATTTTTACATACACGTGCTACCTGCACATTCGGTCATTTACGAGGTTAAGAAGTATGGCAGCGGCTGCTTAAAAAAAGTCGGCCGGAATAAGAATATAAACAAAGGACGTCTATTCTACTCTTTACTTTTTTCCTTTAAGGTCCTTTAATTTCTCCCATATAGAATAATTAATCAATAATCTCTATAAAATATATAAAATATTTACTGTTTGATTTGGTAGCAACAGAAAAAACTGCTTGTATAATCTAGAAGGTAAGGAGGGTCAGAAAAATATACTCCTAATAATGCTTGAATTACATGTATATGTATGTAAGAAGTTGGAGGCGTCTAACTAAACTCGGGGTTCATCTACTTAATCAGCTTTCCGGACCGATTTATTTAGCCCGCCTTGCACCTGCAAGTTATAGCGTTACTCTTAAGTTTCTCGCAGCATCGTCTTACAGTCTTCGTAAAGTAAAGAAGTAAAAAATAAAAAAAAACGAACGTTAGAAGAAAAAAGTTATTTCGAAGCCTGTCCTTATAAGGAATGAAGCATTTTCGCTAATTGCAGCGATCGTCAGCTCCGGCTTGGGTTTACAAAGGAACCGAAAATAAGTCTCCCGGGAAAGTAAGAAAAAAGTATCCGGATCAGACGTTGCGGCTAAACGTTTTCCCTCTGTTCTTAGCTTGTAAGTCCGCGCGTCCCCACTCCCCTGGTTGCACGCCGGCGGCGCTCCTGGCTGCCGCCCGCCGACCGCCAAGCACA
Source organism: Ormyrus nitidulus (assembly GCA_900474335.1). Taxonomy (NCBI): domain Eukaryota; kingdom Metazoa; phylum Arthropoda; class Insecta; order Hymenoptera; family Ormyridae; genus Ormyrus; species Ormyrus nitidulus. The sequence continues at coordinate 1,861 of UCOL01001617.1, forward strand.
GTGTCTGTTTGCCCGTCGGCCGAATCGGGTCACTCAGCCGTCGAGCTCAGCCGAAAGCCGGCTGCTGGATAAAGCAACTCGGGGAGCAAGTTCATGCTCGTCCCCTGCTCGCTCCTCACTTCTGAACATACAGGTGGGTCATTGCAAAATCCATTTTAAAAATCGAGCTTTCGAGCAGCGAAATGAGAAAAAAAAAGAAAAAAAAAAGAAAAAAATATTCAATTTCCAGCGCGCGCGACGCGTTGATTGGGTCGATCGATGAGCGGCCAATCAAAATCACAACCAGCTAGCCCGAAGGGGTGATTTCAATTAAGAAGACGCGCAATCGCGATTGCCTGCACGCGCGATTTCACGCATTATAGCGCTCTATCCGGGGCTTTATTATACTGCCTTCGAGCTTTGCTCCGTCGAGGCTTCTATTTTCTATCATGAATAGCTTTCCCTCTTTTACCCGGCACAAAACGGGATTACGATCGCGCGACAAACTTTACTCTGGCAAATTATTCAAAACGACGAAAAGTCTCGTTTATTCGTGTTTTTTTTCTGGATTTCAATGCATTTGATCCTGCAGTTCGGCGGATAAAGGGAAGCTCCGGGAAAGGCAATTGACGAAACAACAAGTATAAGATCTCCCACGATGCAAAAGATATAAAAGAGAGCGATTGAGCTTAAATTCTCGGGAGCTTGGAGTTTTATCTGTGTTCTGTGCTGCAGCATGGGCTCATCACTAAGCGTTTTTTGGGGCTCGGCCAATGACAATGTGGTAGATCCAGCGACTGGATTAACGACCCGCCAGAAGAAGCTCGTCCAAAGCACGTGGTCCCTTGTTAGGAAAGATCCCATCGCCAACGGCGTCGCTATCATGGTCGTGTGAGTATCATTTATCAGTTTAATTATATACATTTTGCTATTTCCTCGTGATAAGAGCTCAAAATTATCGCTCTACTTTCACGTCCATCCATTAAACTGTATCTTCAATTTTGAAATAACATTCTTCTGGAAAGTGATAAATATTTGTTCTTTTTCTGTTTTATCAATTAATTTATAAAAATAATTGGAAATTATTTATTTTATTATTTTAAAATCAGTAACAATTGTAGATGCTGCGCGTGCAGTAGATGCAAAATCTTTTTTACCATCAAAATGCGACTGTGTTAATTGTTCGCGCTTATTATGTCACCTGCGTCTGGCATTATTATTCATCCTACGGAGCAGGATAATTGCACTGTCTCCAGGCGAGAACTTAATCATTGATGCCGACACGTTCTAAATTCCGAGTACAATTTATTACTAGCCTTAAATAAAAAACCGCTAGAACTGAAAACATAAAAATTTTCAAGTTTCCAGTAGGGCATTGGTTTCATTTAAAAATCAACAAACTCTCGACATTTTGAAGCTTTAGAGCTCCGTTTGGGGAGAACGACCGAAAAATAGCGTTAAGGACTCTTGTCATGTCTACAGCTTCTTGAAAAAGTACCCAGAGTACCAGAAGCTATTCGGCTCGTTCGAGGATGTACCGCTGGAGGAGCTGCCGAACAACAAGACATTCCAGGCGCATTGTCTGAGCGTCGTGACGGCACTGAACAATATCATCGACTCCATAAATGATCCGGCTTTGCTTGAGGCCAGCCTCATCGGTATTGGCAAGAGACATTACAGGCGCGGCCAGACCAAGGAACAGTTCCTCGTGAGTTCAAAGCTAATACGAATTTTTGATCGTAAATAATCGCTCGACTCTCGTTATCCGACAGTTTTTTAGAGAAATAGTCAATTTTCAAGAGCACATGATTAAAACGTAGCTTATATTTTTATTTTATTTTTACGGCGGCTGACCAAATTATTTAGTTTTCTACTTACTTTCGGTTAACCAGGTAAAATTCTTAAAATTCTGTTTCGAAAGTAATCGAATGAGTCGAGGCGCAAAACTAAAATAACATTACAAGTTTATAAGAATTATGTTTATCTCTCGTAAACAAAACAATAACTGCAAGAGTTGCTTTAAATCACAGCATTTCAATAAGAAAAAGAGCGAATTCGTTCGGTAACTCTGGAATTATAATATTCTACTCACCCTCGACTTTACATCGAACGCGTTAAATTATTACGTGTCAAAGATCGCGTCTCTGCGCATTGGCACTCGATGTCACAACGCACGACCGATAAGCCGGCGGTCGGAGTGAAAATGAATCGTCGCAATCATTCCCTTCTTGTTCCGTCATCATTGCGATTCAGCGGATGTCTCGCTTTGATACAGAAATTTATTTTTTTCCATACGAGTTAATCCCGCCTGGCAGAAAATTATTTTCAACCCCCTTTCAGCGGAAATTTTTTCGCTGGAAAAAAAAACTCTCGGATTATCGGACAACCATTTAAATTTAGAGGCTTTTTGCGAGCGCGGATAAAAAAAGTTTCCCAATCTAACTTTTCGGACCAATTTATTGTCGACGCAATGTATATCCATTTTTGACCGAAGGCCTGCGATAAAAATACGCGAGGAAATAAAAAATTAGTAGGTCAGGAAGGATTTGATTAAAACTAATTTAACGCATCCTTTAGTCATTGATAAGCGTTATTAAAATTTTGTGAAATTGAAATGAAAGAAAAGTTAAATATGCCATTTTAAATTAATTTGTTGAATGACAATATTGAAATGAGTTTGAAGACAATCGAAGCCAGTAACGTATCGATAGATACAGGTAACGATTTAGCTTTTTTTCTGTTTTCCAGCAACTAAAGGACGTGATTCTGGAAGTGTTGGGACAAAAGCTCGGGACGAAATTTACGGCCGAGACTGCCGAAGCTTGGAATAAGACGATCGACGCAGCTTACAGCGGCATATTCCAGCCCTTCGAGACGTAATGCAGGCTTTCTATCTCGCGCAATCCCCTCTCCCCCTCCCCCTGCTACATACACGCACACGCGCACACACGCGAGCGTATTCATTCCCTCTTTCAAGCGCACTGTCTTCTTTTTTTTCCACTTTTTTTTCCTATCTCTCGGAACGAAAGTACTGATTGACTGTTCAAATTGCTTGTGAAGCAATGCTTGATTTGTATATAGGTTAATATTTTGCATTTCTAAAGCTTTTGATTTTTGAAGCTTTTGACAAATCAGTTTTTAAAAAGTTTTTCATTCGTGAATTGAATTTGTAAAAGGATTTTAGAGTTGGCATCATGTGTACTGTTTGTTCATTGGGCATCCCTATTTTCCTGAATCTTCTCTAAGGAAAAATAAAGCTTTGGACGACATTTGATTAATTTCCGAGTTAAAATTAAAGAAGTTGTAACTGCTTAATCGAACAAGAGGAAACTCCTCGCGCCGAAGTAAGGATCCAATAACGCAGCAGTCAGTGTTCCCCCGGAAATAAAAAGTTACTGTGTAAATATCCCTGAAAAAATGTATCTGAACGCGGATCAACTCTGAGCAATTGTAATTAACGAAGAGTGGGAAGAGCGCGCGCGACTTGTTGCCGCGCTCTCGTGCTCTCGCTTCGATCGATGAAAATCGCGAGGCGAAGCGCGAAGCGGACGACGAATTTCGACCCCCCCCCTCCCCCCCCCCCTCGAAATGCACGCGCGACTCGCACCTCCCGAATGTGTGTATTGGTACGTTGCACGCTATTTCTAATTGTTATGATTGAATAGCAAATTCGACGTTTATTTTTTTAACAACCTTTTTTGTGTACTGCTCCATCTGGACTTTTTTAATAAACTTTGTTCTAAACTTTACGAGGGCCAATTGTGCTTTAATTAAAAGACCTTGATCCTTTGCAAATGATCCTTTGTAAAGTGTCGGTGAGCAGGCGAAATTCGAGCTAAGAGAGTACATCGAGATAGAGGCGGCGATACAGAGAGACAAGCTCGGCATTGTATTGCGAAGCTCGCAAAGGCGGGCGATTACGCGCGAGCGGATAAGTGCCATTACAGCGTGCCAACGACCGAACGCTGGCTTGCGATTCTTCGCGAGTCGTCGCGCTTTTAATTCTTTTCATCTCCGATACTCTTCATTGCCAATTCAATCTCTTTAATGCTTCCGGGATCTAATTATTCCAGACGCATTAGATGGGTCTTTAATTAAAAACAATTTACTACGCTTTTATATATCTAATTATTACATTCTATTTTTCTCACATGGAAACTATAAATTATATTGGAGTTACAGAGTTTTTTCCCAATTATCTTTCATTTCATAATGGATCTTTCCTCTTCGGTATAGTAATTAACTAAGAGTTTCTAATTCTCAAGTCTGTTCTTCGACTGCATGGTGATTTTTCTTTTGTACTTGTATTCGCCTCGAAAAGGACTTTCTTGCTTCCATCGCATTCAAAGTCGTCAGAAACCTTTTTTTTGAATCGGAAAAACTTAAATCTACGTGGCTTCGCTCTCTCTGAAAATAATCAAATTGTTCAGTTTACTCGATTCAAATACGAGCAAAGTTGCATATTTTTTTTTCAGTTGAGAAACCAAACACTCGTATTATTTAAGAAATTATCATTTTTTTTACATATTATATTCAAAGAATATTTCTTTTTTATTAAAAAATCAAATATTATTTGAGGGCCCTGAAAAAGGAGACTTCACAGATCACGTTTATGTATACATTAAGTGTATACAGTTCAAGTACAATACTATAACTGAATATAAATACAAACTGAGATTCAAATTTAAATTTAACTATACTTTTGTGTAAAAAAAAAGATCAATACCCAATAATCAGCATTGTTGATTACCCTTAAACAAACCGTATGTGCTTATTAAGATTTAAGGAATTGTTTAATTGGTGAAATAGAAAGAACGTCTAGTTCCTGGGCATTATAGATGCTTGTAAATTTACCTAGTTACCTTGGGGCAGGACACCCTTGCCGTCGCACTTGCAACAGACGGCGTCATTGCGGAGGGCTTGCGCGACTTTGTCCTGTATCTCCCTGATCTCGCACTCGCTGAATCTAGCGGGCCGTCGGCTGGCTTTTCTTCTGGGCGGTGGGGCGGGGGCCGGGGGAGGCTTTTTGCGCGCCTTCTTCTTCCTCGGCAGACACTTCTTCGCCAGTTTCTTGACGTTGCAGTTGCGAACCGCGGACTGACGACTAGAGAACGGATCCTCGGAGGCGCAGCGAGTCGTCGACTGCTTCGAGCAGCAGGTGCAACGTTCCGTTCCGGTGTCGTTCGGCGAAATTGTCTTGCCGAAATCTGGGGGACTGCGATAGAAAGCTTTAAGTTGACTGCTTTGTTTGAAATGGATTTGATACATCGTGCTAATTCGAAGCTGTGCTAATATTTAGCTAAAAAATTATTCGAAACTTTTTTAAATGCGCATTGAATTGCGCAAAAATAGAAAAATTCAATATAGATCAATTAATTAAGTAAACCTATACAATTTAACCTGAAATATAGTGGTTTTCGTAATAAGGGAGTGCACTTGGGAATGGGATATAATGCGAAAATACGTTCGAATTTTTTGTGGAATAAATAAACAAAAGTATTAAAAACAAAATAAAAGACATTTTCAAATTTATATTTATTAACAACTTACATTGAACGCCTTGCAGCAGGAAAATGGTTATTTTATTCTAATTAATAAGTATAACGCGGTTCGTGAAAAATACAATTTACCGATAAAAGTAACTAATGCTAGTTTAAAAAAAAATGTTTAATATTTTCTTCATTCAAGTCCTAATATACTTGTTCACCAATTAGTTGCCTGAAAAAGAAAGTGAATTTATAATCAAAATCATTTTTTGAACCTAAACTTGGTTATAAGCTTAAAAGTTTGGTGAGAGAAATAAAAGTTTTTAAGATAAAATTTCTACTTACCGGAGTAAAATGTTTTTTTTCACTCGAAGGTCGTTTTAAAACTTTTTAATGTTTCGCCGCTATTTTAGTCGGAAAGTTAATTTGCTTTCGTTGCAAATTTCATCTCGAAAGTTAAAGCATGATGGAAGAATTTGATTTGCGACATATTTCCATGATATTAGCAGGTAAATTAGATTGAAATTCTAATAAAGCTCTCGGATCAAGTTATTTTCGAAAGTAGATGCCATTACCAGAAAAAGGGCTCGTTGACATTAGCAGCGTCCTCGCCTTGGGCGCATTTGCGCGATCTCCTGTACAGGTAGCGCAGAAGCAGGACGGAGAGAATCAATGCCAGCAACCAGCGGAGTAGACTGCAGTCCATCTGCCCGGAGCTGCCGGTGATTCGGACATTTCCTTTAGCGGCGTTCGGCTCTTCGGTCGCAACTTCACTTTCACTGCGAGATCACGAAAGGACTTGAAACGGGGGAAAAGATGATTCCGCGCGCACTTAATCCGACGTAGTTAACATGGATTTGACGCAGTCGACTTACGTTATTACTTGGATCGATGCGTCGTCTCTGTGCGACGGAAATTGAAAGTGAAAGCGGTTCGGTGCAGCCTCTCATCCGATATGGAACGCGCCGTGGTAAAGATTAAGAGGGACTAATGTGGTGTTGATTAAGAGAAGTGTGTGGTATTGCGATGTTAAGTGTAAATGAGTCGTGGTCGATAAAAAAGGGCAAAGATGCATGTTTACGGGAGGGGTTCCTCGGTGCAGATTACAGTCTCGCCGTCGCGCCTGACCGAGGCTTTGCGCGTCCTCGCGAGGGCGGCGCGTCGGCCTCTCCGACTCGAGTGATTGCGCGGATGGCGCAGGAGGAGCAAGTACTCTTCAGGCTTCTCGTTCTTAGCCTCGCGCCAGACGCTCCTCGTCTCCCCGCTCATTATTACTTTTCACCTTTTTTCTACTTTTCTTTTTATTCCAGTCCCAATTGACATTTATTCCGAAACGAACGCAGGAGGACGAGAGCGAGAGACGAACGATCGACGACGAGGTCGAGGTCGAGGTCGTCGCACGCCACCTGCTAATCCGTCGGGGCGCAATTGAATTTTCGCGAGCGCGTTTATTGCGCGGTATAGCAAGGGCGCTCGGTTTACTTCCCAACCACTATACACTGCACCTACAAATTTACTAGCTTTTTCGGGCGTAACCTAAATCTTGGCTAATTTTCGTATCACGCTTTAGTTTATGAGAAATTAATCGAAATCAAGGGTCGCAAAGCAACGCGCTTCCATAATATCAGATTTATTGTTACGTACCTGCGCTATTCGTTTGAAAGGAATAATTTTAAATATAATTTTACTTGGAAAAAAATTAACGAAATGTAAAATGTTAATCGCGAGACTCGACTCACTTCAGGCGGCTACTGATGAACTTTAAATAAACTGAATGTAACCGAGTAGGACGTTTAACCCTGCCGTCGACGTGAGGTTCTTTGGTAAACCATAAAAATAAGGACGAGCATTAAGATGAAATGTGGAATAACGAGGCCGAGGTGGCAGTTCAATTAGCCGGAATTTCAGTCCGCCGCTAATTCACGAAAAGGACGATGCTGCTGCTGGGCGACAGCGCGAAGGCGGCCTCACTGGGGAGCTTCTACTTCAGCCCAGTGCGTTTAAGGCTCATGTACGATTCCTCCTATCTGCAGCCGAGGGTTAAGCACGAGACGAACCTGGACCGGCTCGGCGAGCTCGACGTCGAGGACGACTCTCCTTTTGCCAAGTTACTCTCGATCCACGGCCCCGACCAACTTTTTTTACCGCGATAACATGAGCTTTTAACTCCTTTAACTCCTCCCTTTTCTCAATCCCCTTTAAGGTCGTCGATTTTTTGAGCTTCGCTTTTAGAATAATTACTTTTTAACTTTGGCAAGTAATTACTCAATTACGATACAGGCACGTGGAGGAAATCAATGAGGGAGCGACTAAAAATCATAATAAAATCAAGAAAATAATTCACAAGCCTAAATACAGCTTTGGTATTGATAGTATAATACATTTTTTTTTTCATTTTAGAAAGTTGTTTTAAATTCCGCTTGAAATTTTCAGAGAAAATTTGCTCGAAACTACGTCTTACGTCTCTTCTTATCATACTCGCCGTTATTATAGCCATCGCCTGTTGTTGCGCATTGTACTTGCGATGGCGGTTTGTCCACCTATTCAAAAGGATCTGGCCGTTTGGCAAGAAGAAGGAGCCGAAGTGAGAATAAAATTTTATTTGTCAGCCAAGATTTTCAAATGTTTAAAATTGTGCTTGAATTTAGGAAAAACCTCTTTGACGTAGAGGAAGGCTTTCCTTATCAGAATAAAAAATCAAAGTCCAGCAGGAAAAAGACTAAAGTGGTAGACTCCGCCACGCAAGACAGTAAAACGTCCGTCGGCAAAAAGGGCTGCTCACCCTGCTCACCTGGCTGCAAAAAGAAAAAGAGGGGGAAAAAACGCAAGAAATAACTTCAACCATTGTAATTTTGCTAAGTAACCTTTTAATCTCAATTAGAAAATCAATCTTTCCGCTTCATCAGTGTTTATCCTCTCCCGATGCTTGTTTTCCGACTCGCGCGTTAGTCTCCCATTTTGTCGCATTGCCCATAACCATCGCGCCCGATCGGCCTCGCCGGAGTCAATTTTCAAGATGATCTATTGCGCATTGACGTTTCTCGTATTGACATCGATTTGCGAAAGTGGAAGAAATGTAGCACGCGCGACAATAGACGTTAATCTCGCTGAATTGCAATACTTGGCTGCCCATCTGGACGTGCCGGAGTGTCGACGACTCCTCGCCGCGCTTCGTTACAAGAGTTACGATTTGCCCAAACATTTCTCCGAAGCAGGTAAGTATGCAATATATGTATGTTCAAGCCACCTTTTCCGCGCGGTTGCTTACACGTCAAATCGGGCTAAAGGCGTAAAACGTCGAATTTTCCGAGTAACCGAGTTTCCGCTCGAAAAGCGGCGCAAGATCAATCGGGGAAAAAGCGCTGTATAGCGGCGCCATTAAAAATTTCCGCCAGTATTGGCAAAAGAAAGACGAGTTAAGCGAATAATCTGCAGAGCGGTAAGTTCTCTTTTAATTAACGGGCAGAGCTGGGCGAGGAGGAGGCCTCTTGCCTGGAAGAGTTGCTGCACTGGAACTCGGCGGCCGGCGAGGGTCGGGGCCTGAGTCACGAGCACGTCCAGCACAGGCTACGGCAGATCGGCAGGCACGATCTGGCCGATTGGCTTGGCAGGACGACTTTTAAGCAGCTCAGCAACGATCTCTTTAGGTCGCTGGACGAGTCTTTTCCGGAACTACCCGGGGAGACAACCACTGGGCTACCTGATGCGGAAACGTAAGTTTCATGCGTTTATTAGTAATAAGAGCTTTATTCTTGACCATGGTGTGAATGTAGGCATGCGCCCTTTGTTAAATTGATATTATTTGACTAATGATTGATGAGCAGAAAAGCAGAAATGACGATGCTCATTTAGCGATCTCGGTCCATCGAGGAAAATGTATAAATGTTAAAAATATTGATTGATTGCAAATTTAATGAATACGGATTGGCATCGAGAACTAATTACTTGCCTCCTAAATGAAATAAAACTCTTGCATTTAGCCCGCAAAAAAAAAGATAAAATAAAACTTGAGAGTCTAAATATAATATTTATAATAATATTAATTAACAAGTTCTTGGCCCACATAACGAGAATGCGCACGTATACATTCCTTGAACTTGTTTAAAATCTCTTCAATTTAACAGAGATTCTAAAAATTTGAGCATAATAAAAGTTCTTTTTTATTAGTCAATAGAATACACTTTACTTTAAGGAAAATATTAGTAAAAATTTGAAGAAATTCAAAAGAACAAGTCTGTGAGTAACTAATTTTCGATCGTCCTTTTTGCATTAGAACGACTGTCGCGGTGAAAATAATCCATAACAAAGAAGAGGAGAAGTTTTGGATGAGAATTGGATTGATGACGATGGGCCTCTTTGCGACTTCATTATTCACTCTCGTCCTACTCGTTGGATTAATCATAATTAATAAAATAGCTCGATGTCGGACTAGGGAGGAGCTATTGTCGGAAGAAAATTGCGAAGAGAGCTGCGAGCTACTATCAGGTGAGTGTCGGATGTTGCAGTTAAAAATTTGCAAAAAACGCAAAATCTTGATAATTCCGCGAAGAAGTCTCTCCTCGAATTGAATGCGGTACATTGCAGCCGAGTGACTCCTTAGGCAGGAGCAGCAACAGCAGCAGCAGCAGCCCCTCGGAGAACAAAACCGCTAGAGATCCATTGTTTCGGCCCCGCCGAGTCTCGCATACGTGTATAGAGGAGTAGGAGCAGGAGGTGGAGGAGGAGGCGACAGATGCATTCGACCGCGCGCGCGGCTCAAGCTCGCGGGGCTGATTTGATGGAGCCGACCTTGACCAGGCAGCGGCGGCGGCGGCGGCGTCGGCGCAGCGCAAGGCCAGCCACGCTTGTTTTCATTGTCGGATTTCAATCGACATTCGTTAAAACTCGAGGCTCTGATTCGCACAGGCCTCTCTCGGCTTCTTTCCTCGAAAGCTCTTTCTCGCCGCTTTCCAATCACGCTTTTAAAGCAACAGCTTTTTCTCTCCTTTTTCGCTTCTTTCCGACCGGCTGCTTAGACATCCGAGCTTTGAGCTGTCATTTAATTAAGTCTTTCTTTTATTTTTTATTTCTATGCTTCTTTCTCTTCGAATTGTAAACTTGTGCAGAACTTGAAAAGCTTAATGAGCTAGTAAATAGTTAAGAAAATGTGCTTATCTTGCAAATAATCAAATTGAACTTTATTTCAATGATTTAAAAGCATCTTTTTCGTCTAATCAAAGGAATCTAAATTGCTGCATGATTTTTAGTTTACAGTTAAAAACATTTTTCGGATATGTTATCTCTTTGCTATTTATCCAAGAGCAACACGAATCAATATTCCCATGTAGAGAAGTATTTTCTAAAATTAGTCAATGTTATCTTTGTTCTATTCTAAGAAAGTTCTACTATATTAATTACTTATTATTGTTAGAAACACATAAAAAATAATTTAATTCATAGTTCATTTGAACTCATTTCGTCATTTTATTGATGTACTAAATTGATAAGTGTTACATCTTTATAAAGATTTTTGAAGATGAAAATCTTTTAGTTAATTAATATCATTAAATTTAAGTACGCAGTTAATTCACAATTACTTTACAATTATTACATTGTATTAAAAGTTATAAAATTATAAAATTATTTACATTTTATGTACACAATATGTTTATAATGAAAAACATAACTTAAAATATATTTGTTGATAGTAATTTGAAATTACTTTGTCATGAAATTAAACTTAACTTTTCTTTTTAATTATCACAAAAAATATTTTTGGTCATTTAAGTCTCTTGTAAAGTAGAAAAAATTCATTAAGCATCATCAAATTGTCCTTGTTCTATTTTAAATAATGGTAGTGAACCATAAATTCGCATGGTTGCTACTTCAGCTTTAATTTTACTAGAATGTAAATCTGCAGGACAAAATCCTAATGGTTGATAAGCTATATAATCTTTGTATTTTCCTTTATTATTTAATTCTTTAATACCTAGAAGAAATGCAAATCATATTTTGTTCTGTAATTGGCCAAATTAAGATTAAAATTTCCATGTGTACTGAACTCACTTTCAGGATCAAATTCATCATTTGAATCTGTTAGAGTATCCCAATTTTCGTCTGGATCATTGCAAGTGACATCAAGATTTGAATCTTCTTCTTCATCACTGAAATGAATACTAAATAAAATATAAAATATTTTTTAAATAAAAATATGCTTTAATACAATAAATACGTATAATAATAAAAATACATTACCTAAAGTATGAAGTATCTGGTTTTTCATCATCAGAAATCGACATTTTTCTCTGCTTATGACCTGCAGGTCTAATATCTTCTAAGCAGGATACATAATTTTCTCTAAGAACCGAATAAGAAATTCCTTCAATCTGGAAAAATTAAATTATTAGGATAATATTTTTTATAAAATTTCTATTGTAAATTGAAATATTCACCTTAAAATCATCAGTTATAAAATAATTTTGTTCAAGATCTAAACTTTTCAAATTATTCATTTTTAAAATTACATTTGGAAATTCTCTAAATTGGTTATTATATACGTCAATCAGCTTAAGATTTTTTAAATTTTTTAATGATTCTGGTAATCTTCCTAAAATATTTCCCTGGGCTTGTATTTCTTGAAGAGATTTTATGTTTCCAATATTATTTGGCAACATGATTAAATTATTTTCATCAACTTTTACAGATTCTAATTTTTGCAACTCACAAATTTCTTCAGGGAACCAACTAATACAATTCATACCAACATCTAACACTTTTAAATTAGTTAACTTATTAATTGCATTAGGTAATGCAGGTAAGCCAGTAGCACGAAAATTTAGTTCTGTTATCAGTTGTGGATTTCTTAATAGTGTAACAGGCATGCTGTTAAAAACATTTCCAACATTGCATTTATTTTTATTCCCAACATTAATTATTTCAAGGTTTACCATGAATTCTATCATCATTTGCAAAACTGGACTAGAAAGATTTGAACAATTCATTGAGATAAATTTATGGTTTAAATTATTTTTACTAGTTACAAAGCTATAATAGTCAAATTGAGTATTATCAAGATTAACTTCCTTTAAATTGAAAAATTTTTGGTGTAAAATCCAGTCAGGGAATTTCCTACAATTATTATTTTTTCTAGCATAGAATTTTTCTAAATATTTACTATGAGGTATAATATTCAATTTGATTTTTTCGTTTTCAGAAACATCTAAGCTTTTTAGCGTTCCCATTCCATTGGCAATACATGCTGGAATGCGATCAAATTTATTGTTAGAGATATCCAATTCTTTTAATCGTTGCATCGTTCTGTATGAAATAGGTAAATCCTCTAATTGATTAAAACTAAGATTTAACGATTCAAGAGTTTTTATATTAGTCAAGCTTTCGGGTAATTCTTTGAGTTGATTACGACTTAAATTTAAAATTTGCAGATTATGCAATTCATTAATTTGATTAGGTATTGATTTTATCAAAGTATTATTAATGATTAGTTTTTTTAAGTTTTCAATTAAACTTAATAACTGAGAAATCTGCGTAAAATCATTATTTGTTATTTCTAATTCAGTTAACTCTTTTGTAAACTTAGTCATATTTTCAGGTAAACATAATACTTGACTAGAACATGATATCAAATCATTTAAATTATAAATCCTATCAAAAGTATTTTCAGTCAACTTCATATCTGAATTTGGTTCTTGATTGATAATGAATTTCTTATACGTTTCGTTCCTCAAAGGTACCATTTGAGATTTGACTGATTTTTTTTGATATGACATAACTGCAAACATAAATAATATTAATTTATTAAATAGTTTGGTTAAAGTTAGAATATTTAAAATCTTAATTTTAAGAAGGCGACACTCAAATTTGTTTTAGGTTAGTTGCAACAGTAAATTTTTTTAGTTATTGAAAAGAAAATGTTATTTGGTAATTAAAATAAAACGCAAAAACAAATGAATTAATTCTTTTTAAATATTTTTAATAAACATGAAAATATTGAAATGTTTATACCTTCAATAATTATTATTGCAATTTGATGCCGCGATACCGGCCATTCGCGAACCTCCAAAATCGGCGAATGTTTCGAACGTTCAAAATGTAATCTGAACATATCGTTCAATCGGTGGTCGAACTTCGATACCTCGACCTCGATTCTCTCTCGAAGACTCGAACTCGAAAGCCTAGCAGTTATAAAAAATCTCCACAGGTGTCGCTATGCCAATCTTTTTAAATGTTTTAAATTAAGTTTATTAAAAAAATAAAAAGTATCTTATTATAAATCTATCTATTAAAGTCAATTGTTTAAAGTTAAGCAAGCAGTATATTTAGAAAAATAATCTATGATTTGAAAAATGTAAAAATAACCTTCATTATTATTTAATGTAAATTAACGTATTTTAAAAAAATAATCAGTTTGAAAGTTATAGCTACTTATTAGAGCTGACGTTGTTTTTCCGAGGAAGAAGAGTCCTTCAAACTATTTTTACAACGCAGATATATCTTAACTCAGACATTACTTTTTATTCCGATTATAAATTTTGCATCCTGCTGTATAAGCATTCACCTTTTAGTGTAAGCGTCCTCAATCAATCTCACCTTTTGTCCGAGGACTTGATAATTATGCGCGTCACGTTTAATGCGAAAATACACAAGAAAAGTAATTGTTCTTGTTGTTCTAGCTTCCAATTAAAAAAATTTACTTCCCTTCTACACAGTACTTTTTTAAGTTGCTTCTCTTTGAAATTTATTAATTTAAATAAAATTCCAATTCATGTTTATTACACAATTAATAAAAGTAAATTTAATAATAATTTATTTTCAAGAGTATTAGTTTCTTACACCTAATAAATTTAAAATATAAAATGCTTGTATTATCGGAAAACCAATAAAGTACTAATTGCATTTATTTTCTTCTTCTACATTTTATCCAAATAAAAATTAATTTTTTATTCGAGGATTGAAGGAGGATTGAAAGTAAAAAAAAGACACGTATAAAGAAAAAACATATTTTGCACTTTATTAAGCAACAGTTTCGATAAAATTCGTATATTGTAATATATTCAGAATAGGAATAGGCCGTCTTCCTTTAAAAACACACTGACATAGATAATGAAAAAAAAAATAAAAAAAAAAAATAAAAAATAAAAAATAAAAAGAATGGAAATAATTTAACGTTAAAACCCATATGCAAATGAGAGGACGAAGAAAAAAAAACAAGCAACGAAATGAATTTTTTCTCTTTTTCTCTTACTTTCCGTCTTTTTCACTCTTTTGAAACAACGAATAATTTAGTATGTAAATTTATTCCCGCGCGTTATATTCACAGACGCTTCGAAGCGCGCTCACAACGATTTTTGGCCTTCTGCTGTGGGATGTTTTATAAATTTCTTTACGTTCTCGCTGTACACATTATGCCAAATATCAAAATCAAATGTGCGCCCGAAAGACACGAGTTACACGTCAGAATAATGGACACTCGAAGCAGATCCAAAGTTTATTTTCGAACCTGCAGACGTTTTAGTCCTTACATTAATTACGATCTTTCGCTTTTTTCTTTTCTAAAGTCAGTCGTTAAAAATTTTTATAAAAAATGCAGAAGCGGAGCTTCTTCGAAGCCTTCTGAGGTCAATTCTCCTTGCAAAGTCGATCTTTTTTCTCGCGCGGCAGTGCAATTATAGTCGCGAGCGCGCGGCTCTACATATTCGATAAGAGCTAAACAGTTAGTCATAGCAGTCTTACATAATCCTTTAGAACTTTTCTCTCTCTCTCTCTCACTTATCTATCTATACATATATATATGTATATATATATATATATCTCACTCACTCTCGCCAATACATCTACACGTATGCATCGGCGCGGATTTTCCTTGACTTTGCGCCTCTTTTCCCGTACGTACGACTTTTCCTGCGAAACTTGGCGGTCGAGTCAAGGAAATGTCGCTGACTCTCTGAGAAAGCGCCTGCGCTAATTCGAAAACCCGACATTCGATTGTAAAGATTCTGACAGACGACCCGGTAATAATTAGCTGCTAATCTTATTTTCGTTGCTCGCGGCCGGATTATTAGCCATTGGATTCCAGTATATAAATGTAACGCGAGGGAGTCTATATATATATATATATATATATATGAGTGAAGCGGACGGTGTCGGCGAACTCGCGTCCTTGTCGCTGCATGGCGGAAGTCAAACACGCGCACACTCCCCTTTCGCCGATTGTCTAAGCCTTTATTTACCTGCAGCGGCTATTATCTCAAGCTTATGCAGGAAAAAACTGCGCCTCGTTTCCGAGGATCCTCAATGACGCGCCAAGATAATTCTCGAGATTAATAGCAGTGGGTTTTTCTTCTCGAGAATTATGGTAATCGACGGTTAGCACTTTTATTATTGGATTCGTCGGGTTTTTTCGCTTGTCTAGTTGCTAATCGAGTATAAATAACAATCGAGGCACGCCAAGATTTCCAATTTGTTGTCGCTTGTGCGTTTACGCTGAATTTTTGCTCTGCAGGTTGTAAAAGTGCTCGTCAGAGAGTCGAATTTCGCGGCGGCGCGCTGACGATTCTGAAAGCTCGTCCAATAATGGCTTCCTTTCTTTTTTTTTTTTATTTCAGTGCGAGGAAGACAGACGAGCAAAACGAGCCGACTTATTAAAATTTCCTGAATAGACTTTTCGATAAGACGGATCGTTTTGCGAAAGTAAAAAAGTAGGTGCATGATAAAACGAAGCATTGATAAATTGAGAATAAAAAGTTTAGTTTCGTAGCTGGCAAAAAATAAGAATATAAACATTTACAAATCGCCGATAATCCAAGCTATCGTTTTGTTAACAAAAATTAGAATTTACATAGATTATACAGAAAATGTTGAAATAAAGATACTCCTCTGACAGTGATAATAAACATATAAACGAAAAAAAACAAGAAAATAATAAACATATAATTGCACGCTTTTATCCTACAAAGGATCTTTTTCTTTTCTTCTCGAACGATGAGCGATGATTTTTTTCCTTATAGTTTAAATGATACATTTTATACAAACTTGTATAGTATAGGTATATGAGCGCAATTTGTGTGGAAGCATTCGTTCTCTTGCGAAATTTCGATAAAATTAAATCAATAACTAAAAAAGAGGTGCTTAAGCGAAAAATGTAATGAATTAATCACTAGAAGCCAAAATAATTTATGAATTTTATAAATAGATCAAAAGAATTTTTCAGTTACGATTTAAATACTTTACGGACAATTTTTGACATTCACAGTATGAATTTTAACAATGGCTTTTTTTTCTTACCCTTAAGCGGTATATATTTTCCACGTTTACAAGTATAAAAAATATGAAAAATTTTATCTACATTGAAATTGAATTTCCGTAGCTCTGCGTCTCGATGGCATTTTTATCGTTTTCTTAACAGATCCAAAGACGCGTTTCAGACTGTTTTCTATTCGTCTACTTGAAGTACATAATATTCTGCTCGAGTCTTGGTAACTAAGCACCGAAGCTATTAGGCATCGATCGCCCGATTGACAATGTTTTCATTTTTTTTTCGGCAAGTTGGCTCACGGTATTATGCAGTTCAGCACACTCGATGCCTTTCCCGCGACGTGTAACGTGGCTCTTTTCCTCTCAGCATTGCGGGAAAAATGTCACGAAGTGTGACAGCGCGTCCCCGAGCGGAGTCAAGTTAATAGTAAAAAGTAAAAAGTGTGTATCCGAAAACCCATATCCCAGCAGGGAATTCTGACTCGAGATCAGTCTTAACCGCTAAATTCTTCGACTCGAACTTGGTCGTCCGAATTGCGCGTCCATCGGCGTTTTTCGCCCTCTGCTCCCCTGCTAAAAGCAAACTTTCGGCTAACGGAGGCGAACGGAGTGGCGCAGCAAGGAACTCTTCGGAGGAATCGTCGATTTGGCGAAAAGCCACTCGCCGTACTCGCTCGCCCGCATTCTTTTTTCGGCGCGCGCGCGCACACGCACACGCACAGAGACTACAAATCTCCCATCGGGCAAGTTCATTGACGCCGCCGGCTTTTTCGGCCCGGCGCGCCGTTAGCTGCTTAGCCTCGGGATAAGGACGAGAGAGGATCGTTCTCACCGCGGAATGCAGCAGCGGGCTTTTTTTTCTTTTTCTTTTCCTTTTCATTTTTTTTTTTTTATACACGTCGATTATGTACGCAACGATCGGGAGCGCTGGACGGTACGGCGGTTTCAAGCTTCAAGTTTCTTCTCTCCCTCGGCACCAGGCTTCAAGTACTTTGCGACGAACAAGTCGGGGGGATACACCGTCGAGGCGAGGACGAAAGACAGGACGGGGCCGTCCGGCGAGTGTACAGAAATATCTGATCCCTGACTAACAAAGTACGAGAGAAATATATATTATCGTTATTATTATATATCGAAAAAAATAATAAAACAAAACACGAGGTTTCTATCACAGTTTCGCCTCCTCCCCCCTCCCCCCTTTCTCTCTCTCTCTCCCTCTCTCTATCTCTCTCTCGTCCGGCGGCCCTCCTGTCTTCGTACTGCCGGGGACGCACTACACGTGGCTGAAAGAGTTTTGGAGAAGGTCGGTGAAAGGCGCCCACGGAGAAAGGCGAATCCGTCTGTCTCTTCATTACAAACATCACTGCACACTGAACTCACACTAGTTTCTAATGCTTCTTCCGGCCTCTCTCTCTCTCTCTCTCATATATCTTCCTTCTGCTTCTGGGTGACGGAGAGAGGGAGAGCCTCGACGACGACGCGCACTCACTCCACTCCGTGCCAATTTTTATTGTCTGTTAGCGGAGGAGAGCAGCCGGCTTATATCCTGCGCTCGAGGTCCTCGTGCAGGAGGCTGTTGTTGTTCGTCTCGTGCAGCGACGGCGGCGATGCCTCCTCCTGCTGCTCGCCGCCGCTCAGCTGGCCGGTACTGCTGTCGCCGCTGCTCGAGCCGCACTCGCCGTCCACGAATCTAAAGGATCGACCAGAGAAAAAAAAACAGGCTCTGCTTATAATTCAAAACTTTTATTTTGGAGTGAAGCGAGGGAAGAATTTCGCGATTATTTTCGTAGCGGGAATTATCGGTTACACTGATTGCTTCGCCTCGCAACGATGACTCTTGGCATTGCAGCCGCTGGCTGAAAGGTTACGCATTACGTATGTGTGCAACTCGCGGCTGAACGTTTTGTGGAAAGATATCTCGCTTGCACTCGCTTTTATTACATTCCCGCGATAAGTAAAGAATTCTTGACAGATTTCAAGTAAAAGACTTTATTAATTATTTGTATTAAGAATTTGGAAAAATTTTCTCAACCTGATTATAAATTAGGGGGCGTGTGATGTTTATTTTGTTCTTAAATGATTTGGCTCTTGTGCGATTTCGAAATTTGTGACTTGATAAGCGTTATAAATGTGATAAAGATAAATTAAAAGTTTTTGTGGGTCATTAAGAATTTTATTAACATAATAAATTTCCGAGATTTCGCCGAAGAAATGAAAATATTCTCGCTAAACTACTACTTTCTGCGATTTCGCGCTACTAAAGTATAATATAAAATCTTGGATAAAAATTTAATCGATAAAGTCTCGCTATCTACGAAAGAGTAGTACATTCAGTCCAGCTGTGTTTAATATAGCCTGCATCAATTGCGATAATACGATTGCGCCGAGAAGCTCTCTCCCAGATAATTGAAACTTCTGTCCGACTAAAAATAAGCGCGGTTCGACAAAAATGACGAAATGTTTTTTTTTATCAATTATACAGCGTTTAAATGCTACTGAGGGGGAAACGCGCTAGGAATCGTTCGACTCGTTGGAGTCTCGCGCCGTTATCGCAGCACCGAAACAATGAGTGCTTGAACGTTCGACTCGATTTCATTAAAACCTACGAGATTGGCTGTCCGGGCTTTGACGAGTGGTTAAAGCAGTTTTATTGATGGATGCCTTTATTGAAAAGCGATAAGGATTTAATTAGAATAGTGGAATAATAATTTTGTTTTCTGCCTCGCGTATCTGGAAAAGCCCCGACTCGGCGTTTGCGCCTTGCGGGAAACAGCTCGGGTCTAGTCGAGCGATACCGGGGAATTTCGAGAGGAAAGAGCCGCGGCTGATCGATGGGGGATATAAAAGATAAGCGTCGGCCGACGAGAGATTAACTTACGTGTAAGGCTGCTCTTCTCCGCGCATCTCGCATATGACGTTTGTCAGCGCCATTATGTAATTCTTGGCGAGCGTGAGTGTCTCTATTTTGCTGAGCTTCCTCTCCATTTTCACATGCGGTATCACTTCTCGGAGTTGCTATCAAACAGAAAATCCCAAAGCAAATTAATTATGTAACTGACGCCTCTCTGCCAATCGAAGCCGAGTCGCTCGATCCTTTTTATTTACTCAGACAAAATCATTATCGAGCTGAGAAATCGGTATCGTGCGATAAAATTAGGAGGCTCTTCAATTCTACATGAATGCAAGATTAAAAATATTTTTATGGACTAGAGCGGAATTTTCAGTCTCGCTTTATAAATTGAAAGTACGTTTTACGTAAAGTTATAAAACTCTGCAACTTCTGGGAATTTATGTAAGAAACGAATTCATCAATAACGAAATGAGTTCTATATATAAGTCGGCAACTCGTCGGCGGTCGAAGCATTGCTTTCACTTCATCCGAAGTTGCAGGCAGCGATAACAGGCATTGAATGCGTAAACACGAAAAAAAAAAAGAAAAAAAAACTGACTATTCCGGTCCGTCGAAGCGCGAGCGAGATATGGCAGGGAATCTGAGGAATGAGATGAGGGATGTCGTCGTACCTCGAAGGCGTCGTTGAGCGAGTGCATCCTCATGCGCTCGCGCTCGTTGCTCTCGAGTCTGCGGAGGGTGCGCTCGCGCGCCGAGATACCGCTTTTCCGCCGCCTGGTCGTCGGCGCTCCGCCGCGGCTGCGCCGCTTCACTCGCTTCGGGCTCCTCTCGCTGCCGCTGCTGTCGCTCTCGTCGCCCACCTGCGGGACATGGACAAGCTCTTTTCTCATTGCCGACCTTAAACATCGGAGAGCAAGGCTCCCGCGCGCGGGCCCTCTCGCCGTGCCCTATATATAGCCGCGGCGGCGCTATGCGGTGCAAGCGAGCGTAAGTCCTAATCCCGATATATTCATTAACGGCGCGCGGCCAATTTTTTTGGCGAGAACGGACTTTTCGCCAAGCTCTCGTTTCTTGTCTCCGCTTCGGTGGGACAGTTCAATTACCTCAGCGCCGACATGGTGACGACCTCGTTTGCCGGTAAGCGAGTCCACGGAGGCGTCGTCCAGGTCGATGTACATCTCCTGATCGCCGGAGTCCTGATCGCTGCCAGATAGCCTTTCCAAGTTTCGCATGATCCTGAAAGAAGGGGAGAAGCATCGTTAGTGCCTCGCGCTACCATTATCTAAAAGAGAAAAGAGCGAAGGAATTAAAGAGGAGAAGGTCCGCTTTTCCCGCGGGCAGCGCAAGGACGCGGAGAAATCGGGCGAAATGGGTCAAGGCTCGGCGCAACGATCCAGTCCATTGACCCGAGGATGCGCGCGGCAGAGAGGAGTATCTCTCCTCCTAGTACTTTTTGCTGAATTCTGGGTGGGAATGTCGTTTGACGTCAGTGTTACAGTTCAATGAAAAATATTAAAATTTTCCTTTTTACAATGAGAGAAAGAAAAGGAGTAAAAATTACTATTTTATATCGTTATTTCAGATATGAGAACAAAAATAAGGGTATTTACTATTATGAATAGTAAATATTAAAATGGAAATGTGTAGATGTGAGCAGAAAAATACTAAATATTTACTATCTGAATAGTAAAAAATTGCTTTTTTCTACTGATCCGAATGGTAAATATTCTTATTTTTCTTCTCATATCTGAAATAACGATACAAGATAGTAATTTGTACTCATTTTTTTCTCTCAGTGTAGGAGAAAAAAAAATGAGCCGTTGGCACGACCGAACCGTTAAACTAAAGTGACTGTGACAATTCGACTCTCTGCCTTGGCGCTTTTACATTTTTCTGTTCTGTCGAGCGCCGCCGATTAATTCCCTCTCCCTTTCTCTCGCTCTCGGTAGATCCGCGGGAATTCCCGGGAGCAGTGTGCATAATTGCGAGCGGTGTTATGCGGGTCGGGAGAAGGACGAGAGGAAGGAAAAATGCGCGGCAACAAATTCAATCGCTGACGCTGCCATTATTAACGAAGCGAGGGCAAATGAGTTTTGCTGAGGTGCTCTCTTTCTTACATTTCAGTCGGGCTTTTCTGACTCAATTATTTAGATTTAACTCGGGCATTTGTCAGCAGTGAATTTCGTATACGCATCGAGTCGGGTGGCTGAGCCTTTAAAGATTTTAAGGCCTTCTTGCGTAACCGCGATTTGCTTGTTGCTGCAGCAAGGGGAATCGATTAAAATAATAAGCTTCGGAGGAACGAACGACGTCGATTTCGGCGCGGCTCTTTCCTCGTGTTGCGTCGACTACATGACTCAAGGTACTTAGGAACTCGGCCGACGTTGATAAAAGCAGCGTAAGGCCTCGTTACTTTCACTCTCTCGAATGTCATGCTCGTTCTTTTGGCAGTTTCGCGACACTCGAATTCACAATTTTCTTTAAGAGCAAGGGCGGCCGGCCGATGAAAATTTAGTTTGCCAAGAGATAAAGTGCGCTAGAATTATTAATTTTCGATAAAAGGGAGATATCGCGCAAACGAGAAATACACTTTGTGCATCCTGTTGGAAGCTATTTATACTCGTTGCAATGCTAATGCGCAACGGCAGGTAATTAAAATATCATCGTCGCGCAAACTTTCAATAATACAACGACTCCGTTGGTATTATTTAAGTTTTTTTTTTGATTCAACAAGTTTTTTCCCCTCTTACAGATTCGCATTCCGCTATTTCGTAATCGTGCGTCATTAAAGTTTCACTCCTCAATCGTAAACTACAATCATAACTGCCCCGATGTCCGTGTTGATCAATAACAATTATTTTATGGACATTGTAAGATAATAATGGCCGCTGTTTACAAAACGAAAAACCGTTCGCTCGGACAAAAAAAAAGTGTCGCGCGGCTCGAAATCGAAATATTGACAATTTCGAAATGCAAATAATACGCCGAACTGTCAAGGCGGTCAACGTGGAAAGAGATTCAAAGTGGTCGGGAGCTCTATAATGCCTCGTTAACGAGGCATCTGTTCGCTCGAGCTCGGGAATCCCGTTCGCGCGGTGACGCCTCGGGAATAAGTATATCCCGATTCCGAGGTATAGTGCTGAGTCCACGAAAATCGCTCGGCATGCTATTTTGCATTGCCCTGCAGGCTTTTCGCGCGCCATCGCGCGTGTCGTGCTACTTTTTACGTCACTTGCTTCCTCGCCTCTGCCACCGCAGACTTCCTTTTCAGCTCGCCGGCTTTTCTGCCTCGCGCTAAATCTAGCTAGTTCCTTTGCCAAATTGTTGGAATATTTCATTTTTTTGTTTAGCCTCCACGTATTAATAAATCATTTGCAAAGCAACACGACGTTCCAGAATTTCTTTCGCAAGTCAAAATATTTCTTTCGCTTGGCAAAGTCAAGGTTCGGCAAATATTACGTGTGTGAAAAAACAAAAGCAAGTAAAAACAAGAGTGTTTTCTACAATGTACGCCTGTGCACTCGAGTCACGTTTGCATAAAGTCGTTTTGATAAACTGATGAGCATCAGAGGTCATTTTATCATTCGAAGATTGTGGATTTAATCGGTCTAAAATTGCTGCCGCCCCGCTTGCCTGTATTTTTAATATTTAAAAAACTGAAAATTAAAGCTATCGAAGGATGATCAGAAACACCTGTACAATTTACCAGTGTAAACAGTCTAGAGTCGGCGGAAAAGTACAATATTCTGAAAAAAATCGAGTATAATACTATAGAGCAAGTATAAACAATTGCTTGATACGACCCACTTAAAACTTACATACACACCATTACGAAATGACTATTTTTTCCTCGTTTTCAAAAGTCCTTCAACTCTTAGATAAACGAATGAATTATTTATCATTCAGTCATTAGGTTTCTACGAAAGACGGATCATCGAATGCAAATACACGGTCTTGTTAAAGACCCCGAAATCTGGCGATAAACGACAGAGCTTTGCTCGCGATAAGAGAGTGTGCCCGTCGCGATGGAGGAAACTCTCGGGGCCTAATTAAAGAATAGAGAGCGAGGATAAATGAGACCTGCAGACTTACCCCAGGTGAGCCAGGTTTCGTTCGTGCCCGCGCCTTGCTCCCGAGACTTGCTTCGGCGACTTTATATCTCAGGAGAGCATCCGTCCAAAGTTGATGAACGCTTCTTTGCTTCCTGCTCCTAATCCTTGGAGACGCGCCGCATCGCCCGCTGGACGCCAAGGGATCTGGAACGAGAACATTGCAGTTTCGTAAGTTGCGCGATTTATGAGAAAAACCGCTCAAGGAATTCGGTCTTATCTGCTGGCCAGCGAGACGACTTGTGCGTAATCTCTCGCATTTGTGCCTCCGAGTACATAAATATAAACACGATAGCGGCCATTAATTAAGAAGAGCTTACGGTGCTTTCGTTTTTCTCTTGGAATTAAATATCATTTTTTTCAGAGATTGAGTTTCTGCCGTTCATTATTCGTCAGAGCAATGATTGAAGGACACCGGCTCAAGTTTGCTAAATAAAAATTTCAAATCAGCCGGCACTTTCCGAAAGCTTGACATTTCAACGATAAAAGGGTATATAACGAAATGTTCTATACATAGACGTCAATGCAAAAAATTCAGCGCCGCATTTGCATTGCCGCGCGTAAAAACTCTCTAAAACCCGGCCGACCGGCTGTAAAATTATCCCGCGGCCGGCAAGCCAACAAAAAGGATAACCCGAACATTTCGCTTTCACGCAGACTATGTAAATATTTAAAGAGAAAAAAAAACTAAAGGAAAAAGAAGAAAACTCAAGCGGCTTTCTATTTTTTCTATATAAACCAGGCTTGTATAAAAAAAAGTATCGGCCACCTCGGAGAATTTAGTCATCGATTGTTCCGCAGAAGGAAGGATCGTGCGTGTGTGTGTGCAGCTAATATTACGGGCAAGTAAGTTAATTAAGGCTCTCTCGAACGGTTGCGCAGCCAGTAGACAGCAGTCTCAATGTTAATGAATGAATGGTTTGCGTGCGAGGCGCCGCGAACTTTGTCGAGTGTGCACGTCGCGCGTCCGCATCTGTTGGCGGCGCGGCGCGAGAAGGCTTTTCCGCCTTTCGCTCGCGGTTTTTACCCGCGCGGCTGCGTGGAGCGCGCGCGGCTCCGCCGAGCAGCACCAGGCGGCAAGAAATGGAGTACTTTCGTTTTCGTGCGAAGAACCTCGACGGCGGCGGCGGTGGCGGCGGCGGCGGCGTGCTCGGCATTCTTCGCTAATGGAGATTGCGAAAACTCTTGAATCACTCTCTTTTCTTTCGCAGCGCGATCGCGAGCCTCGACAAGATCATCGTCCTCGTCGTTTCTCTCTCGCCGACGATACAAACATAATATGCACTCTGATTTACTCTCGAATTCTACTACGAGGCGAGTCGACAATTCGATTCAATTGCGTTTTTCCGGCGACGCGCATCTACTTTTTAGCGTTAAAGCTAAATTTTATCGAGGCCGCCGGCCCGTGGAACCGAATTGAAAGGAACCAAACAAGAAATGATAATTTTCTGACTAGATACACTGTGTAATTGACTGGAAATCCGTCTGACTTGTAGACCACGGCTGTCATGCTCGAAATTAGACGGAGAGGAACAGGTTTTTTAATGCACTGTACTTAATGAGTTGAACGTTTGAGCCTTCATTTAAATAACACAAGAGGAAGGAGCTGGAAATATTTTTAAAATTATATTTTTAATATCTGGCTTGTTTGAAAAGATAAAAATATTATTTAGCAAGTGTTATATAATTTTTTTTTTATTTCAAGTAAAACCACATTTTTCCGAAAAATAATTTTTTTACGAGCAAGCCATTTTTATTCAACTTTCACTGTTAGCTTAATTGGAAAGATACTATAAATTAGAAGTGCAGATTGCAGTACAATTATTATCAGACAAAGCTTGATAAGATATTATGCAAATTCAATGCGCCTTTTCAAGGAATTCGTATTCGTCAAGTCTAACATTACAAGTGCCTCTTTTAAAAATTGCAGAATATTCTCATCCCATAATCTCCTATTTGTGCATAAAGTACTCGCTGATAACCGACAAAAGATGTTGCACGAAACTCTTAGATAAGAGCGAGGGCCTCAGTCTTTATTGAAATTCGAAATCTATACTTTAGAGGGAAGGTCGACTGGGCTTTTCCTCGCATTAGTCAGCCCATTAGGCGATTTATTAGGAGCAGGTTTCCGGGGGCAAGTCTCAGCTCTCGGAAAAGTTTGTACGGCGACGTCTGCAGCGCTCGGCTCGACATTCACCGAGTGACTTTGCCAGTTCGAGCGGCCTGGAAGGCGGACAAGAGGGAGGTAGAGGTAGAGATAGTTTGCCTGACCTGACGTATATCGCGCGCCGGAGCGAGCAACGCCGTGCAGTCGCTCGTTCCGATTTTGATAAAGCTCGAAAAACCTTTCCCGAAAACTACTCGTTGAATGCCTACTTCTGTATACCGTCGAACCGCCGGCTGAACGAAACTAGATTATTTAAAGCACTTTTTTTCTCTGCTGTTTTCTTATTTATTTTTAAATTGAGAATATAAAATGGTGCACTTTTCTTCTCGCCGTGCAATTTCATCAGCTAATCGGAGGACTGCACGCTCTTCCCTCTTATTCTTTCTCGGCGTCTTTCGGGAGAAGGAGAAAGGTTGCTGAAACCGGCATTACGAGAGAGCCCAGGAATTCAATAATTTAGCCGAGTCCTGGCCGATCGAGACCGCACTGCTTTTTACCGCTCGCCATTATTTTTGCTCATTATACTTTTTTTTTTATTCTTCGGCCGATAACCAACGAGTTATTTTGGATCGAGTATAAGCTTCGGGCTGAATTTTTGGCAACGATAACGCATAAGAAAAATAAGCGCACTCGACGATTAAAAATAAAATTAAAATCTGTTTTTTTTCTCTCTTTTAATTTTCCTCGTACAACCTTAACAATGTTTTTCTTTAATGAATCGAAACATCGTCACTTCTTGTCAGCATAAGTTTTCCTTGTTTTAATCATGTTATTATAAGCGAAAATAATGCAATTGGAAAAATAATCTTTCCCGGGTTAAAGCCCGTAGGAAATGTGACAAGGTTATATAATAAAGACCGTCAATGAATCCGGGTGGAAAGCGCTGGCAAATAGTGTATACAAGAGATATTGAATTTTTCATCGTACACAGCTGAAAAAAGTGTATAGTCGAAAGCCATAGCGGTAAAGAAGTTTGTAATTGTTCAAGTTTTATCTTGCGGTTTCATTTAAAATCTCGAATTAGAAAGCACAAATGTTTTTTTTTTGTTTTTTGGACAATGCGCGAGAAAGAGTTTCACTACGGTGCAGTGATCCCGAAAAATGTTATTGAAGCACGAAGAGAAGTCTACTTTCTTCAAATCCAATTGATAAAATTGAGCTAACGGCAAGCGTGAGATTGCATAAACAGTTCGATAAAAGCCGATAAAAGCCGCGGCTAATCGAGTCAGCCTTTTCGTAGGTAGACGCAAGCACGTAAAACTGGCTAATTCGCCAACAAAGTGTATTCGTATTGAGTGAAAAAAAAGCAAAGACCTGAAAAAAAGTGGCAAGGGGAGAGGGTAAAGATAGCGGTTTAAAAATATTTAGATATGCACCGACTCGCAGATAAGTTTTTAGCCAAATCAGCTAAAAACTCCGGTCAAAACGCTAAGCGAATAAATAACGATTGCGCGAATCGAGAATTAAGAAAATAAGACCGATTAGATTATACATTGAATTGGTTTAGATGAGTTTTAAATTTAAAGAATGAAGCACTTGAAAACGTTATTTTTATAAGTCGCTTTTACTTGAAATAATGTATTAGCTCCTTGACAATAAAAAAAATGTATAAATGGAATTTAACGAGTTGAAATTAGTCACGATTAAAAATTCGAAATGCCAACAAGTAGTTTTCACTCACGCTCTATACGCGAAAGAGTGAAATAAATTTACATCGGCAATTTGAATGATATCGAAAAGTCAGGCGAAAACGGTGAAATTAATCGAGTGAAATTAGGATCGGATCTAAGGTTTTAATACCGGTTTTAGGTTAGTCTCCTAGTCTCGAGTGAAATTCAAGCCCTCAAACAGTTATTGTACACGTGGAGCCGCGACTTGCCAGCCTGCCTGCTCGCGACGCCTGACGTTTATTTACGGCCGCGATTCGTCTTTGCTTTTTTCCTCACTTCCGCGATTCGCTGCCTTATTTAATTCCCGGTGAAACAATAAAGATAGCGCCTCGAATTTACGTCTCTCGCCTGTAGTAGATAAAAAGTAGCGCATAAAAAAAAATCATGCATAATACGCGTCCGATAAAGCCCCCGGCATTGTTCAATTTTCATAATACTCCCGATTCGAGTTTTTATATTCGCGCGGCGACGATCGAGGCGCCTGCACAAAAGTGTCTGGCGATGGTTTTGTAACTCGGCGAGTGAAATTCCGCGCGCCGATTTCGCGATTTCTATAAAGAAATTCGCGGCTCTCGTTACAATTAAGCTCGGCCCCGATTACGAATGCAAAGTGCATCTCGAGTGGCTAGATTTATTCGAGCGGCGGAATTCGTTATCGGCTGTTTTTCGCGGCTGAACCGTACCTTTTTTTGCGGGGCTCAGGTAATTGCAGAAGGCGGAAAAACTTTTAAGAGGAATAATAAATGTTGCTTTAGCGCAGTTGCTGAAATAGTCGCCTCGCCGCGGCAGCGATTCTTTCAAGATTTTTAGTTTTTTTTTCCACGCTTTACCGCACTGGACTCGGATCAACTGCCTGCATTTGTTAATTCAAGCAGTTTCGCGTATCGGATAATTTTCCACTATTATCGATTTCGAATCTTTGTCGCTGTAGATTAGACGGCTCTCGCTCGGGTTATCTCAGCATTTCCTCCTTTTCCATTGGAAAAAAAGTCGAAGCGTCGCTCGGCGATAATCGAGCGGCGTGCATTCGAAAGTAGACTCGAATACAAAGCAACGACTCGGTCGCGCTTTTAACCTTATTAAGAAGGCAGCCAGTAGCATCGCACATACCGTTAAAACAACGAGCCTCCGAAAAAAAAAAAAAATGATACGGGTGACTCTTCTGTCTGTGATTTGGCTCGTTTGGCTCGTTTGGCTTCTTTGGCCTCGGCGTCCACTGGCCGGTAAAGCTCCGGGCACTCTTAGGTAAAGCAAGCAAAGGGAGGCACTCTTGCTTTTACGATTCACACGCGATCTCGTGGACACTTTGCTGGCACTGGTGCGCGCGCGCGTCGCTCGCTCGCTGCGAGACGGAGAGAGAGAGAGACGGAGAGCCGCGTGCGTGTCTCAGCTGACCGAACGCCCGATACGGACTGACTATAACTGTAAACGACTACTTGTTGCGGTTCTTCCCCTGGCTCCGCGCCGCCCCTCCATCGCACCGTGTCCCCCACCGCACCGCATTCTCGAGCGCGCTCCGTGGCTCGGGAGTTTTAGGCCGCTTCTCCACCTACTTACCGCTTGGCCGCGCTGGCTTGGCTTGCTCCTCCGTACCTCTGCGGCTTTTCCTCCTCGCCTCCCCGTTACCGAGCCACCACTCGGCCAGACGGACTTGACTCTCGATTCATCCCTCGGAGGAAAACCAGCTCGTTTTCTCGGCCTCGCTGCCTGCACCGAACGACGACGAGAGTCCTTGCGCGCGTAAAAGAGAGCCTTAGCGCTTGGAGAAGGTGCACGGAGGACAGGCTCGCTCGCGCCGAGCCGCCGCTATCCCCTCCCCGAGCCCGGCGTTCCTTTAAACCAGTTCCACCTCCGGGTTCACCTGACTGTGCCTGTCCCCTCCCCCCCTCGAGCCGTGTGGGACAGTCACCTGCAGCGCCTCGCGGGAAAGCCGAATTTTCGGAGGCACGCCGATGCGTCCATTAATGCTTTCATTTATTTCGGAGCCGCTCGTCGGAAAAGGAATTTAGAAAACTTTCCTTTTTTTTTTTTTTTTAATATAAAGCTGCTCCACGAAACGAGTTTGGGCGAGGGGCTACCGCTGTCGGATGACGGATCGAGGTTGCTGCGACGAGCAGCCCTGCTTAAATTGATCGCTTCGACGTTTTAATCGCGCATTCTTGTCGTCGCCGATGCTGCGGTAACGCAAAAGAAGCATTTCAAATTTATCGTCGATTAAATCGAATTTTTTTTCCGAGGAGCTTTCGAAAAAGAAAAAAAAAAGGAAAAAAAAGTCCCTCGAAGGCGGATCCGAGCGCGTAATGTTTATTTTAATAAATAGTCGAGGACCTCGGAGCGCACTTTCCATTCGACACGGATGAGCGGTGCAACAATCGAGTGAAAAGCCCAGGCACGTCGTCTCTCGCGCGTGTTCCTGAAACGGATGAGATAATCCTCTAGTACGGGGGAGAAAAATGCCTGCACATTGTTCATCTAAGAATCGTGGGCGACGGCGAGGCGAAACCGCGCGCGGATTTGAATATATGCATGATAATGGCGGCGGCGGCGGCGGCGGCGGCGGCGCACGCTTGGGAAAACGAAAAAGTGCCGAGCGCGATGCGTGCAGGTCGTTCGGGGCTTTTGCGAAACCGCGCGCGGGTAATTGTAGACGCAGAATAATTGGCCCCTGCGCGCGCGCGGATCGCCTTTTTTCCCCGGGCCCGAGAGCGATTTCCATGAGCCCGCGAGCATTTTCAGCTGCGTTTTATCTTAAGCTCGCGATAATTTGGCTTTTAATGGAAATCATTGCAGGAAAGAGGCAAGAGTTTATTCATCTGATCGAGCGCCATTGCCGGTGTTTTACGGTACGTTGCGGGGATGAACTGAGAGAAAAAATTCAATCCTTTATTATAAATTATTTCTGTCTAATAAGTTTTATGTACGTAATGCATTGTTACTTTGGCAATTACTTTTTTTACTTTTGAATTTATCGAGTACATCGGGATATTTAAATTATTATTTAAAAAAAAAAAAATTATTGTTTATGCATATTAGTACATTTACTCGGCGTCCAATTAATTTAAATTTTATTTAAATTAAAGTAACATATATACATATAAAATACCTTCAAATTGTACAAGTATTATATTCGTAAACTGAATTTCTGATATTAAATCAGTCAAGTTGCAACATAAACTCGGGTTTTTTTTATACGAGTATTGACAAAATATGCTTCATTTTTTCGTAAAACTTGATAAAGGATCAAATTGAATGCAGAACCACAAATTTTTCAACTTAATGAATTCCAAGTTTAAAATATGAAATTTCGGAATTATCGAGCAACTTTATCTTATCTCTGAGCATTGCTGCAAAACCAATGGAGCTTTCGAAATTCGCCGATAACTCGAAAATAATGCACCAACTAATATTATTTACATGTTTTTATGTGTGATTATCGAGTAAACTTAAAATTCCAAGTCATACTTTGGCCGGCATTGTTCTGCCTTCTAAAAATTTGAACGCTAAATATAATTCTTTGTTTTCTAATAATAAATAAGCTCTTTTCCATCAGCGGTGACATAACGATACGCGCGATCGACTCTATCTTCAGAATTTTAGTGAGGATTCAATAGATTGCTTCATAGCTTGATTAAGGTGAGATAACATGATTACGCTTGCATTAAAATTAAACAAATATGCGCTCCGTGTCAAGGCCACTTCTACGTAAAATACGAAATCGTCGCTTATCAAACAGACGCGATTTCCGACTTCAAACAAACAAAAGTCACGATCGCGGCTCGCAGATCCATCGCTTAATCGGTATATCCCTCGAGAGAGCACAATATTAATTTGCATTCTCCGCGTAGCCCGGCCGTCGGTAATCAGCGAGAGCTCGCGCCCAGCGGGAGACTGACCGAGAGAGGTAAGCTGATCATGCGGTGCACCTCGCTCTGATTATTACATCGAGCGCAAAGAAGCCGCGGAAGTTGGGCTCGAGTTTCAATCCTTAACGAGCACTATTTTTCGTTGCGGGATTTGGGCTAAAAAGACTCGCGTCGAATTTCACGTGGGAAAGTATATAGTCAAGGAATACTGAAATAATAGTAATTTTCACAGGCGAAGGCGGCAGTCGGAAACTGACCCCCACATCGGGAAAGAGTTGCTTGTTAGGAGTGTTTGGGCAAGTGCCGTACTTTCGGGTCGAAGGTACTTAATTGCGATGCGTGGTTATACGAGACGGTTGACGGGCTGATGGCCAAGTCGACCGTAACTTATTTAATAAAAATCTGGATTTCTCCAGTTTCATTTCTTTTGAAACATCCTGATTTAAAGTATTAGAAGTATAATTACTCCTGGCAATCCGAAATTGTTTTTCATAAAAATATTTACACGAATTGAACTAAAAATGAGTATTCAACTTCTAATTAAATGACCAAATAAAAAATAACCCAATAACTAAAAAAAAAAAAAAAAAAAAAAAAATCACCGAATCAACAGCAATAATAATCTCACCTCAAACATTTCACAATTAAGAGTAGGGCAAGTGGAGATATAAATATATCTTTGATAAGAGGAAAATTTGACATAGCGTCATCGAGTCAATAAAACTTGTGTCTTGAATTAAAACCAGCTTTATCTTTTCGATTCACGAGTAATTAATTGGACTCGTCGAAGTGGACTTGGAAGTTAAAAGGATGAAAAAGAAATTGAATAGAAATGGCGCTCGGGCATGAATTATATAAAAGCGTGGCCTTTGAAGCAGTTGGCGAGCTGCGGCGAGCACACGGCTGCAGCCGCGGACACGGAATTCTGTAATCGGCACCTAATTGTCCGCGAGAGCGGATTATGCCGTCCCCGGCGGGGATCGCGTTTCGAGAAAGTGCCGAGGTTTCGCCGCCATCGAAATCCATACCTATGCGAGCGCGTTGAGCAACAGCCTAATACGATTAACGGTGCCGGAGCTCGACCGACAGGTCCATTGCTTATAATTCCCCCCCCCCCCCCCCCCCCCCCCCCCCC
>UCOL01001618.1:0-34334 GCA_900474335.1 Ormyrus nitidulus
AGTAATTTTTAGGATAATGCAAGTTTGCGTACACATTGGTATACAGTATAGTCATTTTTAATACAACATTTCTCTCAGCGTAATAAGTTACATAAACTGTAAAAGAATGAAAAAACTCAGTTTGATAAAAAAAAAAAAAAAAAAAAAAAAAATTATCAACATAAACCTTTTCAATTTTTCAAAATTGCCAGCTCGCCAATAAAAATTACAATCCCGCTAACTAAAAACCTCGTCCAAAAGTCACCTAAACCAAAAAGAAGCTCTCGCTATAAACGTAAATGGCTCTCCTCGGCTCGCCGAAAAAGAGAGAGAATTTCGGGCAAAGGTTTCCACGCGGCTCGCTCGCTTTCGTTCGCCGCGCGCTCTCTCGCGATGCAAGAGAGCCGCGAGTGCTGACGTGATTTTTTTCCTCCGCCTCGTCGCGAGAGTATATACGCGGCGCATTATCGCTTGCTCGCGGGACCAGTTTGTTGTGCGGCGTGTCTCTCTCCGGCTTTCGACTTTTTTCAAGCGGCTCGTCGCCGCGGCTATATATGCGCGCATTATACATAACTGTTTATTCGATGTGTCCTCGCGCAAAGATAATCTCTACCGAGCGAATTCTCGTTTTATGCGGAATCGCAAACGCAAGAGTTTTTGGTACAATGGCGCGGCTTTTACTTTTACGAAATAGAATGAAAAACCATCGCGGGCTGCGAGAGTCAAAAATAATTTCCTCCGGTGAGAGAGAGAGACGAGAGTCTAGACGGGAAGAACCTGTTCTAAGCAGGACGCGCGGCGTTAGAAAACTTTTCTAGGAGCGCATTATGTGGCCGTAGGATAAAAAAGAGCCATTATGCGCCGCCGGGAGAATTCCATTCTGTCCCGATTTTCCCCGTCGCGCGGCGCGACGAACGAAGGAGAGAGAGGACGTGAATAAGAGGAGAAAAATTCGTCGGAGCTTTAATATGCAATTCCCTTTTCCGTCAAGTGTTCCGTAGAATTTTAATTGCGTTTTTTTTTATGCGGCGCAGGGCGATAGTAAAAATCGGCCCGAAAGTTTTGACTCCCTCTGTATATATAAACCTCTTGGAAAGACGTTTACGAAAGGCAATAAACGCGCGTAATACTCGTTTATTATTACGATTCTAAGATTTTTATAAGCATTAAAGATATTTGCAGGTAGTTAAATTCTTGTTACATCGGGAATCGCTGACTGTAATACGGCCGTATTACTTTTTTTTTTCTAATTAAGTTAAATTACATGCAGGAATTTGAAAAATGTATACTTTCTTTTATTTTTTCAAACGTCATCCTTATAAAAAGTCCTTGCGGCAATTTTTTTTTTTTTAACGAGTCGATCTAATCCAATCGAACGATCGAGGTATTTCAAGTAGAACAATTTCGTATATAATTAAGATTATCAAATTAATTCTTTTTTTTTCTCGCTCCATCCTGCGTCAATAAAGCGAATACTAATGAACAATTTAACTTATTAAAGCTGAAACGGAAGCCTGGACTTTTGACTGAAAACTTTTATAAATTTTAAAAAAATTCCGTCCAACATTGATCGTAAATAGTGAGAGGTGTTTTACGACTTTAATGTTTAATACATTTTTATAATGGAATAACTGTTTATTGAATCACTGAAGACGTTATTAAGCCAATCTAATAATTCAGAATTCAGCAATAGCCACGAGCAGCCATTCAAAATTCGCATTAATCTCCGAAATAAGGATAAAAAAAGCTTTTGTGTCGATATAAAATTTGAATAATCGACGCGCGATTTTTTTATTTTACGAATAAGCAGAGCCGGTCTTAAATCATTTTAACAGAAGCATCAAAAACGGAATGAAGAATTTATAAAGTCCTGAATTTTGTCACCTTTCTCCTTACCCCAAGACTTCCTTATAATGATAAAGCGAATCCTGCACAAACCTGCAAAACCGACTTGAAGCCCCAAGGTCGAGTTAAGCATCAAATTCACATTTTTAATAGATGACGAAATATACACACTTTTGCAAGCAGTTTCTCCGGAATAGACAGAAAGAATTTTTTTTTTTATTCCCGCAGGATGAAATGTTTCTAAAGAATATAGTTATGTAATCCTTTTAAAAATTTCGAAATCACTCCTTGAGGTGGGTTTCAAGCGCTTTGCGTTATCTCGAAATTCGCTAAATTGAAAATAATTCAAGGTGATCATCGAACGCTGCAGCCGGAAAAGACACTTGACGGGCGACAAACAAAAAGAATAGACTTCGCTAGACTCGGTATTCCAAAGAGAGAGATGGAGAGCGCACCCACATGTACAATTTTCATTACATTAATCTAACTATTCTTATCAAGTGACTGCAACACGCGGCGACATGAGGGCTCCTCTGTTTCCAGCGTGAATATATATTCTTTTAAAACATATTACGCAGCATTAAAACAGCTCGAGCGATGCACTACTTTAAACGTTGCGTAAGTTAGGTTTTTTAATCTAAATTTGATTTTAATGATCCTATTATCCAAAGCTCGACGTCGAACTTTAAGCGTTTTTCGAAACAATGTACTTTGAAACCTCGCTGCGACTTGTATGCGAGTGTAATATTTTATTTTTTACAAAATAGCTACACTTTCGTCCGCGTGACGCAATCCAGACTTGTAACTTTCAACCAAAAGTGACAACGTGCAAATTAGTCAAGTATTTAATTACGCTTGTACATCCATCATTCGGACGAGCTCCGACGGGCTTGAAGCCATTGAAGAATTCGAGCAGCGAATTCCGTGCGCATATCCTATGTACATAAAAAAATGTGCTGATATTCTTTAAAGATTAAAGTTCGAACGTGATCCGTCAGTGAACGTCACCTGTGGGTGTACTTTATGCAAATACACGAAATATTAGAGATAGAAGGAGGCAGCAGCGGCGTGTGTCCTAAATTCTAAAAAACGCGCTCGTGTATAACTGTCTAATTTTGTAACGGTAGGTGAAGAACCAATTATACAATCTAGTTGCGTTTTATAAAGGAAAAAAATCTGAAGTAGCGGTGAAGCGATTATATTTAACTTTCTTAATGAGAACTGAGTATTTGTAAGGTTTAAATATATTCGCGTTCGTTTTATCTAAAGTAAGAATTCGTGTTGCACTACTCTCCGTTAAATGACGTCGTTAAAGTTAAATATATTTTATAAGATGGACGATAACAAGTTTTTTTAAAAGCCCTACAAATTACTAAAACATAAAATGTCTACAAAAATTGTGTAGTTTATTTTTTATAAAAAATATTATTTATACGAGCAATAATAACGTTGGCTTCTCGGCTGATTAACAGATCAAATAATTTTTAAAAAATCATAAAATTTCGGTACAACAGCCAAAGAGAAGCGTAGGAAAAAGTCGTAAAAAAATACAAGTCGTTTAGCTCGCCGAATTTTCGCACCGCTGATAAAACCAAAATTTTAGGAACTCCGAAAGGATGGATGTGGCCTCTGCGGGATCTGTGGGTTTTTTTTTTTTTTTTTTTTTTTGCTAAAAAAATCAAATCGTAGGAAAAGGCCTGAAAAATGCGGTTGAGATCCTCTGCTTCCGGTGTATATACGTATATACGAAATGCAGCCAAGCGAGGCTAACGAAATTTCTGAGGCGTTATAACGTTTTCGGTGTTTAGTCAAGACTAGTAGCGCAGAGTATCCGACTCTCCTCGCGTAACCAAACATACCGTCACTCGATATCCCTGGAAAACTGATAGGGGATGGGATTTCCATGCGTTAGAACTAATCCCGTCGGACGTTAATTGTCCCGAGCGCAGATAAAGCACGCGCTTTCTCTCTTTACTAAATCGTCGAGCATCCGAAGAATTCGAGCGCTCGCGCGTATTGCGCACAGGTAATTTCAATGTGGCAATTAGGACACTCGATGATAAAGAGCGTTCGCTACGTAGCTTTCGTGTCATTGACCTCGTTAGAGGCAATAAGTGCTACACAGCCAAAAGAAAGCGGGCAAATTTATAATTTACTCGGGGCCCGATTTTCGACGGTGAGAACTGACGCTTCCTAACGCAAACATTTCCTTCCTTTAAAACGAGACTCTGTTTTCTCAAGATAAGCGTATATAAGATCTAATGGTCGATCTTCAAATATTACACAACGCTTTCGATAACGCGGTATAATGTTTAGAATATTTGATATTATACGAGCTCGATTTCTATTGCCAAGGCACGTCGCCATCTATCGAATGCTCTCTGTCAACATTTGTGTACAGAACCATGTGGTTTTCAGTTTTTCAGCCAGTTATGTCGAGCTCGAAAAGCTGCATTACCGATGAAATTGGTATATATCGTTTTCGGAAAATGAGTCAGTGACGGGAGAGTAATTTAGAATGGAAATGGACTATAAGACGACTATCTTGTCAGCGGAGTAGCAGCAAAGTAGATATAGAGCTGTGGCATTAGATAAAGTGTGATAAAAGCATAAGGATTATTTGTTTACTCTGCCTAGTTGCAATGAAAGCCATGTGGAAAATTTACAAAAACACGGAAGATTCTACTTATGAGTAAGTTTAAAATTAATAGTTTTTTTTTATTTTCATATAAATACGCGTGGCTGTAGGAAAGGTAAACATTTATTGTCTTTTTTGGTATAAAAATTCAAAAGACGTTTTATTAGTCATTGTGATTATATTATTATTCTGTTCACACGTGAGAAATTTATTTTACCATACTATCATACACACTATATACACTGTAGGTACGGAAAAGCGCTCTCTTAAAATGTGCTCTTTAAAGTAACTAAACTGTTAGTATTTTATTTTATTTTTAAATGGACTGACCTTTAAAAGCTGTTTAAATTCTCATGTTTAAAGCATTTTTTTTCAATATTTTTTATTAAGCTTTTAAACCGATTATTATTTATACAATTTTAAAAATTTATAATAATGATGATACATATATATGTATGTGTCGATAAAGTAGAGAGCAACATAATACTAGTATTTACGAAATTTTTAATGATATATAGTTATTATTAATTGTAAATGTGCATACTCTTTATAAATATCAAAAAGAAATTGTCCTACAATTTTCAATTAAAGAAATTTGATTATTTTCTTTAAAAACATGTTAATTTCTTCTTTCTTTTCTTGCATTGTAATGTAACATAAATTATAAATGTAACATCGGCATACACATAAAATAAATAAATAATTAAACAAATAATATGTTTTATAAATAGTTATTTTAAAAATAAATTAAATTTCTTATTGTTAACAATGTTTTTTAAACAATCAATTTTTTGTAACTGAATTAAAAAATACATTAACTATTATAATTAACTAATGAATTAAGTCAGTCATCTTTTTTTCTCTAACTTACGTAAATAAAAACTTGTAAATACAGGAATACCTATATTTTCACAATTTCTGAGATTCTGCCGGTTTGACCTAACCTAACTTCTCATTTCCCCCGTGGCTGTTTCAACGTCCATTGGTGCATTGTCGGCGTCATTTTGCGCGTGTCCGCGCCGTCCGTCCGGGGTTTGTGTTCCGAGGTTGCGCTTACGGGGGTGGATTCGCATTCGCGTGGCTTGGGAATTCGCTGTCGGTGTTGGTTATCTAAATTGATCGCCTGGTTCACGGTGCAACGTTTGTTCCCCGTCAGTGGTCGTTTTGCTCAAAGCCTTAAATATGATGAAAAGGTACGCTGCTAAAAACCTTACATTTTCTAATTATTAACAAGAAACTTTTTTATTTTCTCTAAAAGTTTACGCTCTGTATGAATACATAACCTGCATTGGAAGAGAAGGCGCTACATAATTCGGTTTCTCTACATATTTGCTTTTTCCTTTTGCAACAAAATTTAAGCATTACTACCGTTTAACGCACCCTCTTACTGCTACAATACGTAGATGATTGCAACTTTAAGAGTTTTTTTCTCTTTGATGCTTGTCGGGTTTCTAATTACCAACATTTCTGGCGCGTATATGTTATTTTAAAGGTCCGAAAACATGATTCACTTGGAGCCAAGTACAGGCGAGATCCTGAGGTAAGCGAGTCTTCGCTGCGTATTTATATATCACAAATAATTCACCAGCCAAGCTCGTGACTATTCCTCCTCTATGTACTCTAGCACATTATTGTCTCTGTTTACCTTTTCGGAATTCAATTTTTCTTCCAAGTTTTTTTATCGTAACATACTCTTAAAATTTAACAAAATAGATGCTTATTTGATCATTTATTTCTTTCAATTTTGTTTTAGGATATTTGCTAATATTTATATTGCCAAACCATTTAAATATTGTAACGCTAGTTTATTCGTATTGTAAAAACGTTTATTTTAAGCTTTATAATCATTATAATATAACGTTACATAAACGCCTTTGTCATTGTCATATTTAACACACATCACAAATAACATGTTCATATTTATGTTGATTGTGTACTTTTATTTCAGCTCGAAAATGAAGGGTGTCATTGACGTCCTTGCTCTTCAGAGAGAAAAGAGATTAACGTTACAAAAAAGCATAGTTCTAGATTATACCAAATCAACTGACAGTTTTACAGTATCGAGGTTTATATTTGAGTGTGGTAAGTTATATCTCTTTAATATTTAGTTTTTGTTTCAGTTATAATTATAGAAAACTGTCTATCACACATGTCAAATTATAAATTTTTCTGAATAGGTTACAAATTGGATGCACATCCTTTAACAATATCGACAGCTGCTTCGTTGTAGCACAGATTTATGAGAGAATGTGTGCCACAAGGATATGATACATTTGTAAGCATGATTTTTTTACTTACAAATAAATAGTTTTTAATACGAGAAAAGAAATAATATTATCCTTTTACAGTTAATTGCATCCACATGTCTATATGTAGCTAGAAAAATTAAAGATAATAACCTGAACATCAGAGATGTCATGAACGTATCGTACAGTACGTTACACAGAGGGGCTGCACCATTGGAGTTAGGAGATCAATACTGGGGTATGCGAGATGCCATAGTACAGGCAGAGCTGTTAATAATGCGCATGCTAAAATTTCAAGTGCATCCAGAACATCCTCATAAAGTAAGATTTTTTTAAGTAAGATTTAAAAATCTTTCTCTTGTAAATGATTCATAAAATTATTAATAAACAATTTTTTTTTTCAGTATATGCTGCATTATTTGAGATCTTTGCAAGCATGGTTCGGAGAGGAAGAATGGCAAAAATATCCTGTTGCAAGGACTAGTATGGCTCTTTTGCAAGACTTTCATCACGTTTCTTCAATTCTGGACTACCCAGCAAATTTAGTAGCTATCGCGTGTATTAATTTGGCTTTACAAATATATGGCGTCGTAGTTCCTTTAATGGATGAATGTGATCAGCAACCTTGGTTTAATGTGAGTAAATCCTATATCATAGTTTAACTGAAAATTAAAAATGATAGAAATAAAAAAAATAAGCATAAACTTTAAATTTGTTTTATATACTTTATTGCAATAGAGTTTACTATTCCATTGAGTGAATCGCATTTTAAAATATTTCAAGACAACATGAATTTTATATGATATAGTACAGTTCAACATTCACGAACAGCTTTTTTAATTAGTAACAATTTTACAGGTTTTCTGCAAAGATTTGACCAGAGATAAACTTTGGGAAATAATGGAAAAAATTATGGCGTCATACGATGAAGAACCAGAAACCAGAGATCATTAATTTTGCATTTTGACGCTACATTTTTCGCAATTTTTTTATTTTTTATAATAGCTGTAATTAATTTATCAATTCCAAGACCTGTCTGTGACTTCAAGCCTAACAGTTTGCATACGTGTAAATATAGAATTAGTAAAAAAATTATTTACTCGACTAAGTTTCAAATTTATTCACTACTGCATATACTTAATTTCCCCTATATTTTTTTTCTTTGAGAGTTTGCTAAACGCAGTCTCATTCATTTGGTCGATTTATCAGTACTTTAAGTAAAAGTTTACAACTGTTTGAAAATTATGTAGCATTATAATGCGCGAGGACACTCCCGTGTGTACGTAAATGTAGTCGGCTACCCGCCCCCGCAAGTGAACTTGCACCACAAAAGTAGTACGGCGCGCCACCGCTCGCAATTAATCTAGCTCAACCGGAGCAAACTCAATTTCCGTTTCTTTTATTGCACTAAAACCTGTTTGGGGAAAAAGGAAACGTCACAACAGAATTTTGGTGTAGTACTTTGGTAATCGAAGGTGTAACGTTTAAGTCTAAATTTATTTGGCAGAAAAACCATCTTGAAACTTCAGTCATATGTAATAATAGATTTTCGTAGTAAAAGAATTTGCATGAGAAGAGAAAGAGAGAGAGCATTGGTGTTAAAAAATTATATTTACAAAAAATATATCGTAATAAACAAAATGTAAGGAAAAGTGAAAATTTTAAACACTTCAAGAACAAACACTTTTGAAAAAACTTTTTCACCAACCATTGTGAGAATGGCTAAAATGCTTTGTTTTTCGTTCGCATGAATCAATTATTTTGAACAAAAATTGACTTAGAATTAAATATTAATCTAACACTTATTATAATTTCAATCAAATTATTTGCACAATAATTTCGTTTATACAAACATCTTTATCGTTGATGATTTGAGTCGCAACAACTCTAAGAACCTATAAACTTTTGAGAATTTCGTATAAAATTCGTGAGAAAAAATGTATCTTAGGCAATTATACAAAAAATTTCGTTTGAAAAATACTTTCTTTAAAATTTTCTTAAAATCTATAAATCATCATTGAATAAAAATAATATGCTTATTCAATAATAATTTTTAAAACTTATTAAATTTTGCCTATATAAATTATAGAATAATTATCTATGTTTCGTGTAAATTACAATAATAATTTAATTTACGAGCAGTAATTTGTGTTTTACAGTGCCTTTATAAATGTGTTATGTTATATCATAACGAATTTCACGAATTTCAATTTCAGTAAAATATAGGTATTCAACATTACTCTTATTACAATTAAAAAAATAACATTAAATATATAACGAACAAAGTTTGTTCGTTTATTAATAATTTTTCTATTAACACAGATGCTAATATTTTTCTCAGTACATTTGTATAATTTTTGACCCTCTTTGTATTTTTGTACAAAAATTATC
This sequence comes from Ormyrus nitidulus, assembly GCA_900474335.1. NCBI lineage: Eukaryota > Metazoa > Arthropoda > Insecta > Hymenoptera > Ormyridae > Ormyrus > Ormyrus nitidulus. Next base: position 9,100 of record UCOL01001618.1, read on the forward strand.
GCAAAATTTCAGTACACAAGTTTGGTCTTTTCGATAACTAGTCGGTAAATAGCTTAATTTCTGACTGATGATTATTCCGCTCAAATCTTGGTGTGATTAAAAGTTAGCATATGTTACCGCGGCAGAATATATCTTCGTAAAATCGACTTTCAGAATTTTTACAAGTTAATAATTATATACATTCTAACTTCACATAAAAACAATCGCACTGCAATGTTTCAAGCAATCATTTAAAGTTTCCTTAACGACACTTGGATTACTAAAATTATTACACGTACAATAATAATATTCATAGAGGAACAAGGAAAAAATGGATATACCTTTAGACTTGATCGTTTCTTCACTGTCAGATCGTAATAAGAAAATCATAAAAAAGTTGATAAAAACGTACAGAATCGATAGTAAAATAACTCCTTAAATAAACTATATCAAATACGTAAAAAGTCATTTCTTCAAACATTAAATAATCAATGAAATAATTTCTTTTCAATACACGCCAAAGACCGCGGCAAAAATCCAAGATTTCGATTGTCGACTAACGAAAGCGTGTTATTACAGAAGTCGCGTGGTGTGATACTTTCCGATGCCACCGATTAGTCAACTAACAATGGACTCTGCGTGCAATTCTTATATACTCCTAGATGTAGGGACAATAATGACCGAAGCCAAGCCTCGTCCGAGAATTCGCTCAAAACTCCCATCATCAAACGGAATTCTCGCCGAGGCTTATAACGCTCGTCCGAGTTCGGAGGGGAACGATATACAAGTGGGGGGCTAGACAGTTGAGAAGGTCGATGCATGCAATACAACAGTGTATAATATTTTTTTCTTAAATTTGCTAATTTTCCAATTCGCTTGATTATGTACCCGTCGCATATATAATAGAGTCGGCCGATTCCTCTCTTATTTAGACCGCGTTTCTCTCTCGTTCTCGGGTGATTGTTGCCCCTTCGATCGAGGATACATCTGCAAAACACTTGTTCATACGAGCTTGGATTGTCCGAGGAGGTCGATGGCTTAGGCCGCTTCCTTCGCCTTCATGAAGTAAGTGAGCATGTCGATGGGCAGCGGGAACACGATTGTCGAGTTCTTCTCCGCCGAGATCGTGTTGAGCGTCTGGAAGCGGGCAAGTTTTTTTTAGCATTTAATAGCGCGCGCAGATCCGACGTCTTGATTAAATCGTTTAACCGGATTATACGAGGTATTTTCGACGGGGGGGAGGGACAAAAACACGTTTGAGGTGCCAAATATATCTATTGATGCTAATGAGCCGCGAAATTTAAGGCGTACAGTTATTTTACAGCCGGATCCGCGTCGTCATCGGCGTGAAAGTCATTCGCGCGATGGCTCGTAAACCTCGCGAATCGGGATATACATTTGAAATTCAAATTTCGCGAGCGCGCGCATGTAAAACTTTCGGCGAGAAATACCTGCAGATATCGGAGCTGAAGAGCGGCGGGTGAGTCGCCGATGACCTCGGAGGCCTCTCGGAGAGCCCTGCTGGCCTTTTGCTCGCCCTCGGCGGCGATGACCTGGAAAGAGAAAATTATAACGTTCGAAGAGGACACGTTACGGGGGAGGCCTGGAAATATTGAATGAGAACCGCTGGGTTATATACTCTTCAATTACCTTGGCGCGTGCCTCGCGAGCGGCTTCGGCCTCAGCAGCCATTGCTCTCTGCAGCTGAACGGGCAGTCGGACGTCTTTGCTGCAATGCGAATATTTCATTAGCTTTGCTCTTGCTTCGAGGGGTTGCCGAAGGTTTTTGTTTTTTGTTTTCGGCGAGTTTTACTTACATTTCCACCCGCTCTACCTTGATACCCCATGAATCGGTGGCTTCGTCGAGCGAGATCTGCAAAAGGACGTTTAATAAAAATTTCGTTGAAATGAGAAAGATGAACGATGCTCGTAAAATTGCCACGTTTATTAATATACTCCACGGCCGAACTCGGCCAATTACCTGCATATTACCGGAGATGGTCTCGCGCTCGCTGAGAATCTCGTGCAGGGGTCGCGTGCCCATCGTGTTACGCAGTGTGGTCTGTGCGAGGAGCCTGGTGCTGTGGTGGGCGTTCTCGACATTCGCGATCGAGATCGTGGCGTTGTTCACCCGGTAGTAGACCACCGCGTCCACCGACACCGTCACGCTGTCCTTCGTCAGCACCTGGAATATCGACCGGTTCCATTTGTCAGTGTTGTTTTTTTTTTTTTTTTCATTTATATCCGTCATTTAACGACAAATGCGTATAAACGAACCTCCTGCGGCGGGACGTCGTAGGTTCGGGTTCGCAGATCGACGCGAGCGTAGGTGTCGACGCAAGGCAGGATGAAGAAGATTCCTGGAAGAAGCAGAAAAAGGTCTTTCTATTCACGGCCGGCCTCGTGCTACGAGGGATGTGCATTGAATAATTGAATAAAGGAAAATTATTAATGCGAGGGATAGAAATTTAATCTAAAGTGCTTGGACGAACTTTGCGCGAACTATTACAAGTTCATCGTCTAATCCAATGTACGTTAGGAAAATTACTCGAGGGATATTAATCGCATTAACGCTAATAATTCAGATGCTAAAGGTTCTCCACCTCGCGAGATAAAATAACAATTACTTTAAGCCATTTTTGTAATTATATAAATTTTTCAGTCTACGATTTTCGAAGATTAAACATTGTCGCGTCAACAATTCCAATTTATTAACGTTCTCTTTTGCAACATAATTTTGCGGAATCATGCACGGTTAATTTACTTACCCGGGCCTTTAGCCCCGCCGGAGAGAAGTCTGCCGAGCCGGAAAATGACGGCCCTCTCGTACTCTTGCACCACCTGCGTAATGGAACAAGTTAATTGGGTCAGTAAGAAAAAAAAAAAAAAGATGACGCGCCACTTACGAGATAAGGTTTCGCTCTTTTGTTCCGAATAACGGCCGTTTAAAGCAAGAATACACTCGGCCTTCAAAAAGTTACTACCGTTTACTGAGTAAACGCGCTCTTTTACACTATCGAAATTTGAGCCATGAAACGCTACTATATCCCGAACGATAAATCAGCGACTAAGATTTCGAATACCATGGAATCTTACTGCGCTCCCTTCGTATTTTGAAAATTATCTTTCTCTCCGTTTCCGGGGCTCGGGGAACTTACCTTGAAGCAGACGAAGAGGGAGAAGGGCATCGTCATGACCACAAGTGTCCAAGACAGGATGATGAGGATTTTCCCGCAGGTCCCCTCGTCGGTGTCCTTACTGTTGCCATCCTCGGCTGAAAACAATAGGGAAACACGTTTTACTTCAGACAGTTCGCCTATTTCGATTGGTGTAGTGATTAACGGTAATTCGAGCAATGCTAATAACTGCGTAAATTATGCAAAGTTGCGCAGCGACGATGGGCTGGAGTGGGAGAATAGAATTGTTATGAATGGAGGCAATCTTGTGACGCGCAAGGCGGACTGTTGCACTGGTTTCGGCTAAAAATACACTCTACCTTAACACAATTAGAAACGCCGTCTATAGATATCTTTATGGATTGTTCCATAAAGGTGAGGTCGGACTATAGTTACACGAGGGCTTGCCGTTTATTGCGCGCACTCTGTGATTATTGTGAAATTTTTTATAATATCTTTGTGCCTCAGGGTAAAATTAAATCGTCTTAGTTTTCAAAGTAATTTCCTTTCATTTATCGTGCGCAAGTACTATTTTTAGTTCTTTAAATTTAAATTTCTTTTTCAAATTATTGATATATGCTTCAAAAACTAATATTATTTTCTTGTTTCTGTTATTTTTGCTTGATAAAATAATTTTCTGTGGCTTCGCGTATCGGATAAAATTTTAAAACAATGAAAGCTTTCGAAGAGCTTTCTAGCCCATAAATTTCAACTGCACGCTAAAATGACTGATCCTTTATAGAATATTGTACAGGAAGCAGAAAAATCGTTAACTGACCGCGTAGCTTTTTGACAAATTTTTAACGCGCATTTCGCACAAAGGCTAAAACTTTCAAACTAAAATTCAAAGACTCTTTGAACTATATTTCGTATAGTGCACTTTTAAAATTGCTAAATCGATTCTTTCACCAAAAAATTTTCCAATATTCCCTTTTCCGGCGTTTCGCGGCTTCTGAAATCCAAGCCCACATTTTACCTTCCCCTCGTTCGACCAACCTCGTTTTTCAAAAACCGAGAGCCGCTCCCTCGCCCCGGTAAATCTCAGAATTAGCCTGAAATCCCCCCCTCCCCCGTCACTTTCGCCACGTGCCGTAAATTGCCGCCCGTTAAAAAGCAGCAACACGTGCCGGCGTCAAAGTCGAAAGCACAGCAACTACGGCTATCGTAAATAATGAAAGTGGTGGTCGATCGATGGCCCAGCCGGCCGTAATATTATCGCCGCGGCGAAGACGCTCGCCGCCGGGATTTTCCCTCTCTGACGCGGGGCTTTATTGCCGGGATGTATTGTCCCCGAGGGCGAGGAACGGGACTGAGGACGCGTGTGCCGGGCTACCGACGTGTCTTTGTCTTTGGAGGAGGAGCTCTTCGGAGGCTCGCTTTTTATGCGGGAGAGGAACTCTTTGCGTCGAGGCGTAATGCAATATTCTTTGGTTCTCGAAGCTGCAGGCAGCGTAACTATTGTTTTACGTTGCATTAAAGTTAGCGGTGGCATGAGAGTTAGTGGTAGAAATGCTTGCGATGACGGGGTGATGCATTTTCTATTTTGGTTTCGTGTTTCGAGCTTAATTGGAGCTGCGTTGAGAGCGAATTTCGCTTCTAATTGATGAATATTGTAAAAGGACGCATGTTATTAACAATTTTACGATCAAATATTCCGTAAGTAATTTTAAGTATTGAAGAAAATAAGAGATTTTATTTTTACGAATTTTCTGTATCTTGTGTTTGCGGTCTAGTCTTGTTTTTTTGATAAAAGTAAATATAAATCCGGCTTTTCTTTGCCGTCGTCGGCTTACTCTCTTTTTTCTTCGGTGTTTATTTATTGAGCTACAGTTTTACTGAAACTTCACGTTTATTGCTTTTCGTTTGGTGGATATATAAGAAAGGAAAAATAATGAAACTTTTTCAATTTTAAAAATTTAATCTTCAAAGAGCAGCCCGACTTTTTTTTTTAATTTCGTTTTGTAATTTCAGTCGAAAAAGAAGTAATTCTTTTAAGGCTTTATTGCGCAAAGTTAGAAAATAAGTTTTTAATCCACTCTGCAGAAACTACTGCGCAATCAACTGCTTTACTTTAAAAGTCAAAAGAAATGTAAATGAAGTATTTTTAATACCCTTAACGTAGACGCACAAGAAAGTGCTTTTAATTTCAGAGTCAAAGGCGAAACAAAATACGCAAGTAAACGACAGAAATTAAATGAGAGCTTTTGAACGAAAATTTAGTGAATCAAATATCAACTGCACAATTGGCGAACAGAGATTTAATTGTACGAAAACCAACCACAAAACTGAAAATCTAATAATCCCTTAAAAATCAAACACGTCGAGAATTCGAATCAAGAGCAAAGCTTTGAATCACCTCTAACCCAATCCGTCAGCCAAAATGAGCCCCGAAAAACGAGCTCCGCTCTCAGCGAGAAACCTCATTAAACCGAAGAGAACCAGCCTTGAGGATTAAATTCACCGACTTTGGTTATGAATTATTTCGGAAATTTAATCTCGCTCCTCGGCCTCGAGACTCGTCCTCTCTCGGCCAACCAATCGTTGAACCCCCGGTAATTCAATGAGGAAGACGCGACGATGCCGATGCTTCCTGTTTCGTTGCGCGTCGTAACGCCTGATACGGAGCCTCGCTCACTGCAGGATGGAACTCGGGGGATTATTTTAGTCGGATATCGGCCAAACGCAGAGAGGAAGAATTTTTAAATGGAATACCGAACTTATTAGAAATTTATAAACACGGGGGAGTACATTATCGGATTATTGTTAGAGTAGATTATTGAACACAGTGGAATTAACTCTATTATTATGAAGTTGGATCCAACGGGTTGTCCGAGGGGACAACGTGTGTAACGTTCAGTGAAGATCGATGAGCTTCGTGGTTTACTATTAGCGAGGCGCTTATCGACAGCTGCTTACATTTACATGACTCGTGTAAAAACGCTTCCCGATGACATTAAACATTCATTTGAATATTCTTTTTTCGTATAGTTCTATTATGGTTAATACGCTGTTTTGCCACGTAACATCATTCTTGTAATAATGAGCAACAATCGACGTAATCTTTTTTTTTTCTTATTAAACTTGATTAGAATGCGAAAATGTTTATTGAATTTTTAAAAATCTACAATTTTGCACGAAAAGCGAACGCGACCTTTCAGCTCGCGTTTAAAAGTAATTTAAAAGCAATTTAAAAGCAATTTGCTTTGCGAGAAATAATTTAACGATGTAGCCTAAATTAAGAAATTATTTATATCAGAGAATTTTATAAAATATTTCGCACAAAATACGAACCTATTAACTGCTGCTACAAACAGTTTAATGGATTCTTAACGATCAGTTTTTCGTTGTCGAAAGTAATTTTAGAGCATTTCATTCGTTATTCGACAAAAAAAAAACATGACATTCGGTGTTCTTTATCGTACTGCAATCTTAATACAGGGATTTAATAAAGTTCAACAATATACCAAACTTCTGATAGCAGCTCCTCGCCAAAGCACGAACAGAACTTTCCTAAAATCCCCCTTGAAAATTCACCTCCACTAAAACCCAGCGCCTCCTTCATCAAGCGGCTACAAACAACGAATAAAACGCCCCAATAACCGATGAACAATGCTTTTAAGTCGCCGTGCAAGGAGAGCAATCGCGCAACAAATTCGCCCTCGAACTACTCGGCGAGTATATAAGCGAGCCTCTCGCCGGTTTCTCGGTCGGAACAATTAGAAGTAAGTGCTCTCGGTCGAGATGTCGGGGGGAAAATTTTCCGCGAGAATTCTCTGGCTCCCGGAACCGCGACGCACCGAACCGCACTTCGCCCGGCGAATGAACTTAAAACGGGGACAATGGCCGCGCGAGCAACGAGATAACAAGTTGTCGGACAATTTTACGATGATTCGGATTGAAATCTGTTGGTGGGGGATGATTGAAGAGAGTTTTGACAGATTTCGCTTGAAAATCTCTCGTACTTCTCTGTTTCGGGTATTATAGAAATTGAATTTTTGGAGTCGGGGAATATGAATGTCGGAACATAGCAACGGATTGCCGGTGCATATATCGGTCCAATGTTGGCATTTAATTGGCTTAAAAGGCTGTATATATAAAAAGTATTTTCAAGAGGATTTTATTCTACATTGTTTTATGACATATGAAAAAGTACTACCTTTCGATATAACGTTTAAAGTAATATTTTCCAACAAAATATAAATAATATTGAAGCATTGACTAGCATTGACAATTTACGTCCTATACTGCATCAAAATTGAGTTCTGTTTGTGTTCATAAAAGTTCACAACTTGGGTCTTTGAGGCGCGGAGCGTAAGATAAAAAAAAATTGCTTATTATACTTGCAGATTTATTTTTAAACTTCTACTTTGAAAGAGTTTGCCGATAAAAAGTGAATCCTTTGAGAGGTCGTAGAACTTTCAGAATTATCCCAAGAAGAATTAATGCAACTTTAGCGTGCACCTTCCTTCGCAAAAAAACGCTGCAAAGTAACATTCCTCTCGCTCCTTATCAAAACGTTGCGATTTTAAAAGCACATAAAAAACCGCGCAACAGCCACATAAAAATATTGACCGCGTCCGCTCTATTCCAGCCGCGTCTGTTCACGATTTTCATGCACCGAACGAGATCATTCCGCGCTTCTAAACAATTTCCCGGGCAGCTATAAACCCCGAAGCTCCAACAGTTGGCAACAACTGACGCGCAGGAGCCAGTGATGAATATTGAGTTTAGTCAGACGTCGCGTCCGAGTAACTCGGCTGTCGGCGCGCGAATTCGCTACAGTTTGCGACATGAATATTTCAATCGAGCCCGTCCGACGTGCGTCCTCTTTAAAAGCGTCATTTTTGCGCACACACCCATGGGAAAACGCCCTCTCGCGAGTCCCTCTGCAGCTGGCTCTGCAGGGCTGTCTGTTGTCGTTTGGTTCAGGAAAACGACCTTTTTTTTAGTGCGACACTTGCGCTAATTTATTGTTTCGTCGGGCGATTAGAGAAGTGAAAATAAACAACGGAGGAAATTGTGTGTTTGATCATTTTTTGCGATGGGTTAAGCTTGACTTTGCCCTGTGCAATCTAATTACGAAATGTACAGTATGTGAAGACTTTATTATAAAATATTCAATTTTTTAACGCATTTCCACTCGACTCACTTTGCGTCCCGAAGACGAGGAGTTTTCCGTGCCAAATAACTAACTCCACGTGAAAACGTTCGATTGTCGAAATAGGATATTAGCGGAGGTTATTCCATTACCGCGAAACACTTTTCCAGTCGATTTCGTTACTTTCTTATATTCAACGAAGCTACGCTACCTACTCCCAACTTCGATTTCATTCGCCTGAGTGACTATCCTCGGACAGTAAGTGCCTCGCTACTCTTCCTTCCCAGCGCCGAACTACTTTCCCTTCGGCGGCGCGATTGAAACAATATTTTCGTACGATTCGTTAATGGCTTGTAGGTCGGTGAACGGGTCGATATACATACAGCGACGCTCTCTACCTACGCGTGGTTTTGTTGTCTCGGGAGATTTTCCTTGCGCCACCGAGCGATTTTACCCTGTTTATATTCTGCCGGGGAGGCGGGGGAAGATATGCGCGCGCGATAAAGGGTTGGAAGAATGCAATGTTTACGGGCGGACAGGCAGCGAGGAAGGTGAAAAATCAATGCTCGGTAGAGAGTACAAGGTGTTTTGGGTTTCTGAAATAATTCGGTAAGCGAGAGTAGCAAAAGTATCTTGTGATTTTGCAAATTTATCTTCAGAAATCCAATAAGGATCCTTCGCTAAGTAGTCACTTGGAGCGAGAATGAAGAGCTTTACGGAAGTAATTTGGCGAGGAGCTATTTTGTCACATATTATCTGACACTTTAATAAGAAGCTTGCCTCTATACCGAAGCGAGAATCCCATAAAAAAAACGAAAAAAAAACCAAAGAAGAAGTAAACAAGCAATTATCGAAGACTTGACGTTCCCGGGCAAATTTATCGGCCGAGTGGCCCATTGAATAGCCAAAGTGGAGCTGCGCACAAACGGATAAAAATACGACACTCTGGAGGGGCGAGCACGAGGGCTTCTTACGCGCGACTGCTCGCCAATAAGTCTCCGGCTCCGGGATCGGTCTTTACGACCTTAGTATCCTACGCGCGCCGCGCTTCCCAGCAATCGATATTCGATTAAGCTGGACAAATATTCATACGGGCATTGTTCCGCTCGCGGATGCACAGCTGCGCGATTGGAGTAGATTTCGGTTTGCTTTTATTTTTGATCGGTTGGTTATGCTTGCGAACGAGGAAACGAGAGGGAGAGCGTTGAATTATGGAAACGTCTAATTATGGAAAAAATTAATAGTCAAAGAAAGGATTTAATAAAATATCTTAATTAATAATGGATAAAAGATAAAATTTCTTGGGTATTATTATATTTTTAGCGAAATAAATGAAATTCATTTAATGAAATAAATGCATTGCTTATTAATGTTAAAAGCATTATTAATTTCCAATTAGGTAAATGCATCAGATAATGGTTTTAATTGAATTGTAAAATATTTCAATAAGCAATTAATATTAAGCTTAATAATAATGAACATGGAAAGAAATAATCAATCGAGCATTTCAAAATAAATAATTAATAAATTTGTTTTATGCTTTTCAAATACCAAAATTCCTAATAAATCGAGTTTATCTTTACCTAACGTAAGAAAGAATATGCTCAGCGTATATATAGAAATACTGCATTATTTATTTAAAGATATTACATTACTATTATTTTAGATTTCTCTTTATTGATCGAATTAATTTCTTTATATTTGCGTAGATTTAATTATAAATTGTCAAAGAATTTTTTTAAACCGTTGATTGATTCCTTGAAATATCGGTTTTCACTCTAAGGTTTTCCAGGTAATCAAACTAATTAATTAAATAAACATTCAGTAATTAACGATATTTACCAAGAATAGAAACATAATAAGGGTTGATTTTGAATATTATCATGATGCAATGGAAATGTAACGTAGAGTAAACAAAAATGGTTAATGAGGCGAGCATCGAAAGTCGAACAAATAAGGATAACTAGAACTTTGAATTATTAAACACATTTACATGCATACCTGGTATGATTATACTCGTAATAAACTGTATCAAATTGCTATTTGTAACTGATATTGAATGCTTGACTATGTAATTACACCAATTTAATGTACAAATTATAAAAAGGGCAGCATTGAAACACGTTAAATTAATTAAAGGACTTTAAATGTTTCACTAATTAGAAATAATTGACATTTTCAAAAATTATACCAAGTTTTAAATGGATTAAAGTAAAAGTAGGTTGCATATTTTTAAATTTTATTTAGCTGTATAAAAAGCTTTACTTGGAAAAGAGAGCCGTGTTCTGCTTAATAATGTAACTTATAATGGTGCACGATTTTAAAACTTGCAATTCCGAAAGAATACAAGGAGGATCATTTTTACATTCATGGAATATTTAGACTTCAGCAAAATTTCTTTTGAAAATAAACCTTGTTAGTTGTCTACTATTATCCTTCTTTCTACTATTATCGATTTCAAGTTGACATTTTCTATAAATTCTTGTTTTATACACTTGTAAAACTAGCGGCTATATAATTCGCAGAAAAAGTCTAATTTGAATCAAAGTTACTTTTTAATCTCCAAGCTAGTCGATTAAATAAGTCGATTCGAATTTCTAACCATTCATCTAAAGAAGATTTAATTAATTAAAACGAATCGCATTAAAAAAAAAAACAAAAAAAAAATCAAGTGAACAATAAATAAGAGCAAGCTGGAATTTATTCCAGCATTCGCTTTAAACAAATATTTTTCCAACTATTTTTTACTGTTTAATAGCTAACTAAGTTTTTTAATGGGCTCAAAGATAAGTGTTTTCATAATTTACTTAATTAAATGCTGAGAAAACAGTCTATGTAATTGAAAAACTTTTTAAGAGGGTTAATGAGTTAATTATCTTAGGGTTAATTTTTATGAGGGTTAAGAAAGGAAATTTCTTTTCAGTAATTAAAGATACTTATTCATGTAGAGTTATAAAACATGATGGTTAGTATTGTCGTAAAAGTAACGCATAAAAAAATTTTAGATTTCGCGAGAGAACAAGAAAACCTTTAATACGCTTACAAACTTGCTGCATCTTTCGTCCAAGAGCTTATCCTGTACACGTTTCAACGGTAAAACATTCGAGTACGGAATCTTTTCAATAGCAATTCATCAGTAACTTACGTTGCCTTCGAACAATTAATTTAAATAAGGCAATTCACGGCGAGCTCCGAACTCTGCCGCACGCGCTTATGTAGGAAATTGGTCATAAACAATTCAAAAGCCATTATAGTGCTATTAATCACCTTTGCCAAGAAACTAATCAACTGTTGCGGTTATTATTTATCGAAATATAAATTTATTATGCGTTCGGGGACGTCTTTGGCACATGGAAACGAGTCAGATATCGCTTTACCTATCCTGTTTGCATGTATAAGTAACTGAATTGCGTGTAATTCTGTAACGAGCATTTATGTCATTTAAAAAGTCCCGATTAAACTTTGCTCTACTGGAAGTTGTTGCGGAATCGATAGTACGATATTAACGGAAATAAAAACGGTTTTGTACTTTCTACGGTCGTTCTACGGAATTCTTGGAATTTTTCAATATTCGCTGACCATTTTTTGTTTCATACGTAGGAGATTCGTTTAGCTGGTTATTTGCACTACCAGCGAAAAAAGTTCAGCGGAACGTGACATTTCGCGATATTTGATAACAGCCAAATTTTTGGTAAAAAAAGGCGAGCGAAAATTTTAGATTATACGGAACTCGTTACATTTCTAATGAGTAAAGAAAGCATTACTCGAAAAAAGTACACAATTTATTTCCATTCGAATCTAAACAATATTTTCAGACCACACAAACAATTCATTTCGTGCATGCAATTAGTGGTCCGTTAAGCTATCGATTATTACATCATCATTACACGCGTAACTAGAAATTCATACGTTCAAGTAAGACTGCTAAAGTATTCACTCCAGTCCGCACCAAAGAAACTCAAACCCAATCTCTCTAAAATCCAAAACCTCGCAATCGCATAAAAAACCTTCGAGCTGAAAACTGCTCGTCCGACCAGATCGGCCTTGTTCCCCTGATTCCCGCAAATCTAGCTACTCCTCAATAAACGTTACTCTGAAAGCGAGCCCAACCGAAACCGAGCTCACCCTCGAAGCGTCCAACAATCGAACAGCTGAGGTAGGTAAACAAACGGTCGAAAAAAAAAAAAAAAAGTCGTCACTCACCTTTCGTCATTCTGAGCGGACTCGGAAAGAAGCTCCAGAATACAAGCTGCTAAACCCGACCCTGACCCTCCGCTGTCCGATCCCCTCGAAGCAGGCTGCCAAGCGAGCCAGTGTCCCCGAAGAAATGCACTCGCGGCGCGTTCACCTCGCTCTGCCGCCCGCCTCCGCCGCCGCCGCGCGTCATCGTCCTTTCGCCCTCCCCCTGCGTGCTCGCCGCGCCCGCCAAGAGGAGGGAGGCTGCGTCCTCCCTCACTCGTCCTGCCTCGGACCCACGTGAGAGAGGAGAGAGTGAGAGAGAGCGTCTTTCCCCATACTCTCTGTTTATTCGAGCGCCACCCCCTTCCCTCCCTCTCACCCCCCTCCCCCCTCCCGGTGCGAGCGCCCTCTTATCGACATGCGCAAAGCTCCGAGGCCCCGTGCGGGCGGCTGCTTCCTTTTCTCCGTCGCGAGCCACGAGCAAGAAGTAGTTCCTCCCGCCGAGGGGAGACAAAGGAGAGCGAGATGAAACGCTACCGCTGGCCTGCTCGTACATACGTCCGACGAGATGACGATTTTAGGAGCCTCCGACGTTCCGAGGAGAACGGAAGGCTCTTCGGGGGAGGGGAGGATTGGGAAGAAATTTTTTGTTTTCCTTTCAATGTTTCGCGATCGAATTGCTCGGGGGAAATTTAATATTTAAAATTATAATTGGGAGCTAAAGAATGTCAATTATTTAAACGTGGAAAGTTATTTTAGAGCTTTTAAAAGTAATTGATAACTTGCGCGGCACTATAGAATTGATTATAGCGCTTTAAATAATTTTGATGAAACTATAAAAACTTAAATAATGCTATGTGTGTCCGCATTTGATGTGTATTTAATAATTAAGTCCATTAATGAAGCGTGTAGAATGCTTCATATATGATGCATTTGCTACGTAAAAAGTTGAATAATTATAAGTAAATTGCAAAATTGAATATAAATGAAACTTCATGCATTTAATATAACAGCCACACGTGCCTTTCGATCTCTTGCAGTGTCATATTTATCTTGCTAACCCAACAAATTGAAGATTGATTAAATTATCGAGCAAGCCACCGAAGCTGATTTAACAGTATATTATAAATTTTATATTTAGTTATTCAATATCATACTTTCGGTTAAAAATCTATGTTGCTTTAACCGTTTCTACGTTAAATAGAAGCAATATTAAAAGGAATGAAATGAGTTTCCCGTTTTGTTTTCACGTTGTGTTTTATTATTTTAAATCTTCATTTTGTTATATTGAAAACAAAGTGAATATTAATTTGAAGGGATTCTGTTGAATTAAAAAATTCATTTGCAAAAGGATACACGTTGTATATTTTGTAACGAAGCTTTCTGTTTGAATTAATTACATATTGTATTATAAAATTTTCTATACGTTCCGTGAAACCCGAAGTGAAAAGAATTTTTCATTAATTACTACATTTTTTTTAACAGCTCTTCATTACGTGAAGTTTCACTTCTTTTTCAAAGAGCACACTTTTTATGCCATGCAAGGTAGTTTTTTTGCAAGTAAAATTCTCGTTAACTCATTTGCGTAGGTAAATTTAATCTTTAAATAAATAATTAAACATAAATATTCGATTTTATGTTCTACTTTTTCATTCTAAAATAAAGTAAAAAACATTGATTTTTTTTATTCTTTTAAAATAAAATTGCAGACAAGATAATATTTTTTTCAGAGTGATGTCCAATATGAATAAAAATTTAATCCTTCTCAATTTCTAGAAAAATTGCAAGATTATAAAGTATATTTTTTAAATTTCAATTAAAAAGTGTTTACACAACGAAATTATATGTGTATAACTAAAATATTTTCACAAAAATTACATTCAACACTACTCAACTAATCGTTTTATAATTATCTGTATTAAAATAGTTCTTTCCAAATCTATCATTATTGCACGTGACTTAATAAAATTAGTACATGTAACTAAATTGATTTCTACTTTTACGCGTTTAACCAATCAAGTATGTATACAACAATTATACAAAAAAAAATCAATTGTCTGCTCTTCTTGTAAGTTACACAATTTTGCCTCATCCCTCAAAAGCCAACAAATTTCCCGCTTCAACTTCAACCAATTACTCCTCGCCTCAACGAACCTCAATCTCGTTCTTTCCTCCTACCCGTGAATAAACCAAAACAAAAAATCTCTAACCCTGGAAAATTAATCGCGCCCGCCAGTCGCCGCAGATCTTGGCGAAAGCCGCGCTCGGTAACCAGAAAACGCACTCGTGCCCGATTGAGTCCTTCCGCGAGGCCCCTTTGTTCCACCTCCCGGGAAGTTTATCGCGCCCCGGCTTGGATCGCGTGTAAAAGCACGTGTAGCTTCAATGGCTCGGAAATTTCCTCTCCCCCGTCCGGAGTGAAATGCTTATCGATTTCGGCGTTTCGCCCCCGAATGGCTGCTGCTGCTGCTGCTGTCGCTGCCGGGGTTGAATAATAAAAAGCCGTGTATACAGTCGGCAATGAGTCGTGGGAGCGCGCTATTTTTCCCGCGATTGAATTGCCCGGCTTTCCACGGTATTGGGTATAAAGTGCCGCGGAGAATACGCTGCGGATTTGCAAAGGCCAGGCGGGACTGTGTGCTATAGCTGCGGAAATCGCTGATTTTTTGAGGGGAAACACACCGGGGAATGCCGACGGGGAAGAATGCGTGATTATTCTCTGGGAAAAAACAGAAATACCCGGTGATGTAAACGTTGAAGGAATTCTGTTCATTGTTTGCGCTCGTATATTGAACGCGTTTGGCGTAGTTTCGGTACATTTATTATTAAACTTGGCCGAGAATTCATTACTTTCGCCGAGTGAAAAAATAAAATTAATTCAGAAAAGTCCTTTTAAGAGCTTCTAAGGCGATGCGTGAAATTAAGTGAAACTAATTGAAAGAGAGAAGTGAGCTTCTACGTCAGCGCGGCTGCGCAAACAAAGCTCAACGTGCAAATATGTTCCCGGAAGTGTGTACTGATGCTGTAGAGAGTATTATAAACGTTGCCTGTATCCGAGCGTTGAATTCATTATTGTGTGTGGTACGTTCCGTGCGCATAAGGATCGTATACACGATATTGCATTTACGTACGTTTTTTGACATCCACATGAGATGTACGGGGCTGTGATGAAGTGTGCACAATGAACGTGGGCATAATTATTTGTACACGAAATGGTTCTGTGCCTGCTGGTGACTGCGCGATGTTTGGAATAGTTATTATTAGCTAATACAATTAATGATGAAGTAACGGTTCGAAAGCATTATGGTATTAAAGCTAGATTAAGAACTATTAAACTCCGCTATTTCTGAAAAGTCGCTAATTATCGAGATCGATTGTCGTCATTTTGTTTCTCCTTTCTGCTCCTTCAATGTATATATTTTTAGAAAAGTGCAGTATTTAATTGGATTTCGAGTAGGATTTCTAATCCTTTTCGCA
Source organism: Ormyrus nitidulus (assembly GCA_900474335.1). Taxonomy (NCBI): domain Eukaryota; kingdom Metazoa; phylum Arthropoda; class Insecta; order Hymenoptera; family Ormyridae; genus Ormyrus; species Ormyrus nitidulus. Next base: position 25,009 of record UCOL01001618.1, read on the forward strand.
ATTTTCTGCCGACCCAATTTTCTCTTACGTTTCGAGAGGCTAGGCGGAATCCAGCTTATATGAGAAGGCGTCCTTACTTCGAGCACGAGGAGACGTTCTCCGAAATGTCCGTTATTCAATAATTCTTGCTATTCTCGGAGTAACGAGGAGAGTTTTTAGCGCGGGTAAGAAATTCAGAACAATCCTTGCCAACTGAGATAAACGAAATTTAAATAAAACTTTGGACTTATCTTCAAAATAAACAGGTCAATATATACTAGTCAAAGAGATCTGAGAATACCAAACTAATGTACACTTTCGAGTATAATAATTTTAGTTCCCGACTGGCGGGGGGCCACGGCGAGTGCATTTGTATGTTTGCCCGACAGTGGAGCGAGAGCAGGGCTGCGAAGCAGGGCGCAATGGATGCGAAGTAGGGCAATCCCGCTTCTCGAAATATTCACGCCCTTCAGGACCCTGCAAAACGATGCACAGCTTACGCAGAGCTGTGTGTCTGTGCCGGATGAATTTTTAAACAAATATTTCATTTTCCGCGCGAGGCGGAATAAGTTTGCGGGGTGGAAATTTTACGATTCCGGCGTCCGAGGTATTTTGGGTTTAATACCTCGAATATCGAATTAACGCAGCGGTGACTTTTTTTCTTTTTTTCAATTTTTTACACGCGCGACTAAAAATTTTGCAAGGTCGAAATAAAGTTTTTGCTTTTGTTTATTACCTTTTTTATTATTTAAATGAAAATGTAGGTTAAGTTGGAAACTCGCAAATGGTATTATATACGACCTTTGACGTTACATCGCGAAATAGCGTTGCCGTATACAGACTTGAAGTTCCATATACTTATAATATAAAAAGTAAAATTATGAAATATGACAGTAAAAACTTTATAGTGAGCCATTACTCTTTTAAAATTCTCAACTTAAATTTACATTTGTAAATATTCAACTACGAAAAGGAACTAAAAAAACTAATGAAGTTAAAGTTCACTTTTGAACTTTCAGCTTTGCTTGTACTGAGAAATTACGTAAAACGTTGTCATTCTAACGATCCGACCAATTTTAGGCTAAGAGCTTATAGCTTCAAGTAGTGTCACTCGATTAATTTGGATGTAATACCATTATAGAACCTACCTCCTTGACAATAGACATCCTTAATAATCTCTGTAGTAAAATTAAACGTTTTTTTAAATAAAATATAAGACTAGAAATAAATGAGTTTAAGATAAATTCATCATTTTTTTGTGTAATTTAAAAAAAAATCTGTTTTACTAAAAATTAAGAATTGTAAATAAACTTTTTTAATGCAGTAACTCACGATTTTACTAGGAAGGCTTATTCAACGCATTACAATTTTTATATCTGATAATTGCAATAAAATACGCGACTTTCAATTGTTTAAATTTTAAACTCCCATGTTCGCAGAAAATATCGGTCGATAAGAACCATCGCGTGCTGAGTAATTTCAACCTTTAAGAGTCTTCAAACGTCCTTTTTACAGTGTTACAGCAAAAAGATTTCTGAAATATCTGATTTTCCTTATCATTCAATATTATTTTCGAAAGTTTTTAATATATAAATTTTACTATTTCATCTTCGACGTATAAATGTTCTTATTTCAAATGGAGTTTTTATGCTTTGAAATAAATTTTCATAATTTCATTTTCGCCAGCATAATATTTTAATTAAAACTTGTTTCCACATCTGTAAAAATAAGCAGTTTATTACAAACTTGCATAATGAAAAGACAAAGTAAGCCATTTCCTCTTTAAACTCTCATTTTTATACACAAAGACACAATACGTTCCTTTTAACTGTTTTATTAAAAGTTTTCAATTATTTCTAATTAAACCTTTTCCCCATTCCCATTAAACAACCACCTCACTCTTCGTCGAATCTTAGATCGCCAACAAAATCAGGTCCACCGTCGATGGCGCGCCAGATTAGTCCTCCTACGCCTGTCACGCGTCAATTTGTCGCGCTCGAGCGTGTTTTTTTTTTTTTTTTGTTCTCTTTTCGCGCTCTCTTTCGATAAACGTGCCGCTCGAGCACAACGGGTACGTTCGCGCGCGCGGCCGCCTCGAGGCTATAAGCTCGCGCGCGCGCTCGATCAATTTTCGAGCCTTTGGTGCGGCGGCGGTTCAACGTTCCCTTGGGAGCGCGACGTCGACGGCGGCTGCCTCTGGCAGGCGGAAAAAATATGTATATGTATCGCCGGGGCGGACTGGTAATGACTCCCCGAGGTGAGCGACGCTTCCTGCTTGTAATTAAACGCGGCAGCTTTTATCGCGACTTTTGTAGCTCGGTGATTTTTACGAGGAGCTCGCGGATTAAAGGGGATACTTGGCGGTTTTGTTGCTGGCAGTCGCGGGAAGTCGATGGGTTCTTTGCTTTGTTAGATTCTTGGTATAAATGTACGTCGAATGAGTATTGAATAGGTTTTTAAAGTATAGAGATAGTTGTAAATAAATAATGCGATTGTGAATCGTATTCGTTTTCGATTTTATGATTATTACGATTTATCATTTTTTCGATCTTTTGTAAAATATTATTCTGAAATATTAATTTTTGCTGTACGAAATAATATGGAACAAATGAATTTAATCGAGTCAATTATTGTAAATGTTGACGGTACCATTTTTCCGATTGCAACTTCAAATATTTGAATCATTCATAGTACGAAATTAAAAAGTATTTTAAAAAGCATGAAAAACCTACTTAAAAAATGCCTAATAAACCAACCCCGAGTCGCAGCCGATCATCGGCGTTCACCGCCGATTCACAGCCGTTCACCGCCGCGGACAAAATCGTTCGAGCAACAGCCTTTTCCGGCGCTCTAATCGAGCGCTTTGGGAATCGATTGGTCGCGAAAGTGTCGACTGGACTGCGCGGCGATGCGTCACACAGCTCGACCTTCTCCCCCGCGCGACGAGCCGTTAATAAATAATTCACCGATGACATGCCAGGGCAAATGCGCCGGGCAGCGAGCGAGCCTTCGATCGCGGCGCACCAGCTGGGCTATACGTCGATCTGATTTTTAAGCTTTTTATATGTACTTCGACTCGATTAGATATTTGAGGCCGGAATGGTCGACGAATCACTTTTCTTGGTTGGGTAACAGTTGAATTTAATATTGACGAAAGTTGTCGAAAATTTTGCTGTCACTGCGCTTCCCTTCGTCCATTAATGGAATCGTGACGCGTGGATGTGAATAGTCTAGTTGGATTGCACGTACTGCCATAAATAAATGTAAGGGTGCTTTTTTATCCCACTCGTTAATAAAAGAATATCGTAAACGAACCGGTTACATTTTTAGTTAAAGAAAAACATAACTTGAAGAGTTTTAACTAATTTAAATTTTATATTTGCATCCCGTATTAAGTATTTTATTAAAGTTTTGGTAATAAGTTTAAGGACATCATTTTTAAAATATTTGTTAGTATTACAAATATATATGTATTAGTGTAAGATTAAACATTATAAAATATTATACCGGAATAACTTGAATCAATAATTTCCTATACTGACTAAAAATCAATCCACGTGAATCAATTTTTTTTTTTTTTCAAAATAAAAGTTGAGGTGAACTTTTTGAAATTAAAAAATTGTGGTAGCTTAGTGTAAGTTGAATGAATCGCAGTAAAGCTATATTAAAGATTTATAAAAAGAAATTATCGCTCATCACCTGTACATAATAATTTATTGCAGAGCATAAAATCTTAATACTTATAATAACATAAACTTTCAACACTTATTTTATCAATGTTTTCAAGGTCTAATTGTAATCTTTTGTTGGTCGAATTACTGTTTTCTTTCAAAATTAAGTTTGCACCTATTTGTGTAGTCTTTTTTGTTATTTTTATTCATAGAATTTAAATATTATGTTGCCTCTTTTGGTTTCTATACAAATATAGAAAGGAATTATAAGATCATAAGATTATAAGATTATAAAGAATTCAAAAAATAACATTAAAAAAAGAATTTTTCATTAAGATGTTTTAAACTTTTTGAAAATTTTTTTCCAAATATATTGAAGAAAAAAGTATTAAACAGTCATTTTTTTTATTATCATTTAAACGAATTTCACCATTACCGATAATTATTGTTCTATAATAAGGTTACCTGACCTTTATGTCGTAGGTAGACTCGGTCATTGATTACCAAAAAATTACAGGAAAAAGTATTTACTCGGCTTAGTAATAATGGACGAGTGTAAAGCCTTTGTGAAAGTACAGCATGAAAGCGATTGTTAGTTTTCCATTTTAAAGACGTAAGTCGAGTCTCTTTTTGAATTGCGTCTTCATTTAATAATTTTTTTAAATGGTATTGAATTTCATATATTTTAAGTATCATCACAAAAATACTATTGATTTTGTGATGTCAGACAAAATTAAAGTTCAACTGTACGTTATTAAATTCAAAAAATGATGTTTGTTAAATGTAGTAAAGTAAGATGTAATCAATTTTTTCTACGCGTCGTCTTTCTCTTTGCTAAATTTAAGCTTCGAAAGATTTTGCGTTCGGGATTTTTATCACTAAAGTTTTTCTAATTTAAAGTGCAACATCACGTAATAACGCAGTTCAGGATACTAATAACTTACTAAGTACATACCAAGTATATAAACTTTCCCTAATTATTCGCCGTCGCTAAATTTTACACGTGTCCATGCTCTTCTAACGATTTAAACAGACAAGCCAAATGTTCTAGAATCGTTGATTGCCATTTTCATCCACACACTCGATTTCCCCCCGTCGTACAAGAAAAGTTTCGATTAAAAATGTCCACTACCACATCGGTGCGAATAACGAAAAAAAACAAAAAAAACAACAGTGCCGATTTATAAATGAAACTGGAGAACGAACCTTTTATTATGCGGTTTCGAATGTCGTCCGGCCGTGAGTTTATTTGTATCGTTGCACCGTTCCCGTTCATATTTGTCATAGGAAGTGACATCCTCAGCGGACTAATGCGCGCCTCGAAACCTGCCAGCTGTCAAAATTTTAAAATTAGTGTCCTTCCCATCAAACCTGGATTTCGGAAAGAGGTGTTGAAGCTCACTCGTGATCAAAACGTGCAGTATTGAGTAGTTGAACTCGTCAACGGTTACAAGTGCTCGATAGTAAAAAAAAAAACATTTATTGCAACAGTAATATTTGCAGGTGAAAATAGATTTCGTGCCTCCGCCGTATACAAAAGTCGGAAGGCGAACTCACTATATTTGCAAGGCTCGTAAACACCACCTGTCAGACGGTACTTTAGACGCACGTCAAAGCAAACAGTTTGACGAACAAATTGCTCCCGGTCTTGAGCTACATTCGATCTTTTTCAAATCACCCGAGCCGCGCGACCTTCCAAACGGCGACTTTATACCTCTAACGTATCCAGCCGATACTCCGTCCATCAGTCCACTCGACAGAGAATGCATCGCATTGGCAGCGCCACCGATATTCTTTTCCGCTCGATTATCCCCCGGCGTAAATTCGAACGCGCGTTCGCACGCGAACTCGAATTCAACAAGTTAGGCGTCAACGTCAAAAGCATGCACGCGCATTCGAAAGGAATAACGAACGACTCGCTGATATATATATCCGTGACATTTCATTCGCGAATCGAGAGCCGCTCAAAGCGGATTCGTGCGTCAGGCGGAGCCCCCCGAATTCTGGACGATCGTTTTCCCGCGACGCGACTCGCCGACTTTTCAATTATCGAAATTTTAAACGGTTCCAGTCGGTTCGCGATGCGCGCGAGTCAGGCTGGATGAAAGAGTTTTTTTCAATCGAAAAATTTTAAAAGATAATTAGTGGGAATGAAGCTCGAGCCAAGGGAATATGGCATTTCAAATTTAAATCGAGCTTCTTTCTTAAGCGGAGAAAGGTTAATTCCGCTGGATAAAAATAGGTATAAACATATCTGGAAATCTCTTCTGATTGCTACACCTGATCGAAAGAAGAAATACAGTTATTAGCAGTAGCGAATCTATTATTCAGTTGTTTTGAACTCCACTAGTACGAAGTAGGAATTGCAGATGTATATAAAACTATTTGTACTATAATAAATGGATATTTGTTATATTGAATTTTATGTATTATTTAGAGCTATAGTTTTAATGAAAAATAATATACGAACTTGCTTTGAAAACATTGACATATATGAACTTTGAACAAGTATCGATCCGCGTGAAAAAAGTTGAAATTGTATGTCTGACTAAACTCGATGTTCGTCTACTTAACATATATAAACTAATGTTACCTCGTTTCAGCATTTCTAGAAATTTAAAGAAAACATAAAGTAACTTTCACGTTTACTGTACCTAACATAAGTTCGATTTTTATACTGCAAAAACAGAATTTTCAAACTTTTCGTGCGAATAATGCAAAACTCAACCTTTCGATATAAGAATCAACTTGATTTCGCGATTCCATTTTCAATATTTCAAAAGAACGAGCATCCCAAGCTGAAACGGACGTTTTAATTCACTTGAAATCACAAGCACACATTAGCCAGAGAATCAAAGCGCGGTTTTAATCAAAAGGCACAGGTAGATTGCAATCAACGTACAAAGTGAGATCAAATTCTGTGCAATATTCCGAGCAAAGAGAACTCTGTGTTATCAAGGTAATTGCTTTCTATTATCTGCAACATTGCGCCGAGAACTGATAGTACCTGCCAAGAAGGACCGAGCTTTGTAACGGGTAATTGACAGAAGCGGAATGCCCTAACTCGATCTAGGGCTCAAACATGCTTTACCTCGCGATTACACTCGTAGAATAATGTCTATTTTTAAACAATTACAGGATTCACTTATTATTTTGCAGAGAAGGCTTGGTGATAGTTGTATCGGCGTAGTCAAATTTTGTTGAAGTAAATTTCGTCATGTCTGGGATAAAATAGAGCAAAGTCGTGGAAATCAACGAGAACTGATTTCAGAGTGGATAAAGTTGTAGGTGTTGCAGGTGTACTTTTTCAAATAATTTATTTCAGGTGTTAAAAGCGATTTTTGTGCAAACGATTTTAAAAGCGGTAAAGGATAGTGTTGTTAAAATGTTCTATAGAGTTCAATTAATAAAACGTACATATTATAGAGAAAATATTTCAATTCTTTGTGCCTAACATTGTATTGATTAAGTATATACTCATTTGCGACTAGTTCGGTAAAAGCATATGAGTTTAACGTCTGCTGTGTGTATATAGGATAAATAAATAAATTATAATAAATAAATACTATAAATAAATAATTAGCGTAATTTAATACGAATTGTTGTGTTATAAATTTTTGCACAGCTGCGTACCAAGAGACACTTTGTGACCTTTACTTTAATTATTAATTTTACTATAGTACAAGTTTCAACTCGATTAAAATTTTAGCTTTCTTAACCAAAGCACGAAGTTCAGCTCTCAACAAGACAAATATCCCCCGCGGCGTAATCTCCCCCGCTTAATCACACGTTACAGGCACACATATATCTCTCGGTACTTATCGTGCACGCGTCCCCTCCTTCCATCTGTTGCTCACCAGTCGGGGGGCCAGCTCCTCGGTACCACCGGCTCGCACACACGGCACGCACACAGAGAGAGAGACTCAAAGAAACAAGAAGAGCAAGCAAAGACAGAGAGGTAATGGCAAGCGAGAGGAGGGTCGTCACCTTGCCAGAGACGTGTCGCCGACGGCGGTCAACGGTGCAGTAAGCTCAGCGCCCGCCGAGTCCACCCGGCCAACTCGCTCTCGTGGTATAGACTCGCCGCGTGCGACAGGGTGACGCGCGCGATAAACTATAAAAGTACCTCGCGGCCACGGTCGCTTATAGGCGCGCGGTCCGCGGAGTATAGGGAGGCGTGGACGAGGGAGCGCGAGCCCTGCGGACTTTTGGCCTGGCAGGCGGTGTGACGTCAATGGGATGTGTGTGCGCGCCTGCTTTGCGTTGCGCGTTGTTTATCGCCGGATGATGGTTTCGGTAAGAGGTCAATGAGGAAAGTGGGGGAGATTCTGGTTGATTGATGCGGCGATGGGTGAATGTAATGATTGATGGGACTGCTTGGAATCTGGAGATTCTCGGCGCTTGCTGTGTGACTCATTTTGCTCGGGCTAAATTTAGCTCGGGTGGAAGTTGATTTTTTTTTTCCTTTGTTGAAAAGCGAGTTTTGGGGGAAGTATAGGGGAAATATAAATCTAAAAATATTTTGAGCTAATATAAGGAAGGAGCCCAAGGCGACTTGGTGTTATATGTTTTGAAAACGAAATGTACATATGAAGTATTTGAGAGGTGACGCAGTGTTATATGTATTTTAAAACCAAAATGTACATTAATTGCATTATTTGAAAATTGGCGCAGTTTAAACGTTTTTAAATTTCAATGCTGCGTTTCTAAAATTTTGCAAATGGCGTTTACCGTTTACTCTACTTTACTGCAAAGGTTTCTATCACTTTGACTAAAATATTTTAAATTCTTTATCTTTATCGAATTAATAAATGTTCCTTTGTTGGAATCTTAGATTATTACAATATCAGATTAATATTTCATTGAAGAATTATAATAATTCTACAAATTATATTTTTTGGAACTAACTTTTTATTTCATCAGTTTTGAAAACATTTGACGACGTTGATATTTCTTTTTATAATTAATACAAAGTACTGAATGATTATTGAGTTTTCAATAAGGTAGCAAAATAAATATTTATGAATTTCCTAAGTATGGAGTAATTATCATCAACGAAGTATTTAAAGAACTTGATGTGCGGCCACTGAACAGAATTATTAAACTAAATTGTCTTCTAAAAGACCGTTCGACTTAATGAACACATTTCATCTTACCTACATTCGTCGCATCTCTAATAAAAGTGTTTGATAATATTTTTATAATTTTTTTTAATAATTATTTGATCTTATCAGTGACTTTATGTCCAGGTAAATTCAATCGATAATGAAATGATTTTTTACGTTGCCAATTTTCTTTCGGCGTTATACCCTTCTCGTAGTTATAACGGCGGCATCTATTTCTTAATGATGAAACTAACATCAATTTTACACGCTGGACTTTTATCAATCAATAAAAAAAACCTGCAAAAGTATAAATCAACCGAATATATAACATTCAAAATTAAGGTAGTTGTGAATCCAGATATAGAACTTGTAAAAAAAATTCTTGGCATACTGATTACTTAAGTGATGATATATGTTATAAAGTTAACTTTTATGAACTGTAAAAAAAATTCAGAAGTCAAAATTTGATATTGTAAATAAAGATATGATCCACCAAAGAAAAAGTTTTTCAAAGTAATGAATTTTTTTCATTTTTTAATTTATTTCGACGTAAAGGGGCTCATTTTACTCG
>UCOL01001619.1:0-34390 GCA_900474335.1 Ormyrus nitidulus
TTTTTTTTTTTTTGGGGGGGGGGGGGACAGAAAATTATGAAGATCTTTGGACGAAATTGGCATTTTTCGAATCTGGGTTATAATTTAGCTGTTTTCAATAGTTGGAAGCAAAACTAAGGATGAAAATTAAAGAGAAAGAAATGTCAATGTATTAATAAATCTTTCAATATTTACAATTGACAAGACTTGTTAGTTTTCACTTTTAATTCAGACTACTTGGGTAGAATAATCCAGATAATTATTAATCTTAATATAACATATTTGTATTACGCGAATATTAATTAAATACCAATAATATATTTACATAGAGCTATCGCAATATCAATAAATCAAATTAATAATATGTATAATAAACTTCTTTGAGTACAGAAACATTCCACAGTAGGAGCGTATAATGTATCCCTCAATATTTATTCTTTCTTCGTTCGAACTTCCAAGAACTGTGTGACCAAACAACAGCGGCATCTTCACTCTTTCAGCGGAGCAAAAAAAGCTGAAAATATTTGAACCCGTTGATCTACCATCCGCCTCGGCAGCGTTGCGCAAAATAAACCCATCAAGATCGAAAATTGAAAGATAAAGCCAGTGCAAAGCGGACGGACGTTCTAAAAAGATAAGTATCGCTGCCCCGATGAGCGACGACTCAATATAAAAGGCTGGCCCTCGGAGAAAAAAGCAAGAAGCGAAGGCACGCCACGATTGTCACTCGCTTGAAGATTAGGCGCCCGAGGATCGTGTCAATTTGTCCATCTCGATCCGCGAACTCGATATAAATTATCGATCGTGCCGAACAGACTGAAGGCGATGGGGAATCTGTCCCTCGGCGGAGCTTGCTCCGGGCCCTAGTCGTTACTTCCGCGATGCAGGTAAGGGTTGTTTTCATGATTTATAATTCTTTGCTGGTTGGCAGCTTTGTTTATGGTTTATAGGATCATTTTTTTAAAAGCACAATGTTCGGAATGTTTGGAATTAGTACGTTGTACATAAATAAGAAATCGAGAGTAAGCTTTCTTTGCATGAAAATGTTTCATTTTTAAAATGATAGCTTAGTGGAAACCTCTTCGTTATAAAAGATGAAATCTAATCTCTGTATTTTGTTTCAATGAAGCCTGTTTAAGCTATATTGTGGTGAAAGCTTAAGTCCATGTGAAAAATGTCATTTGAAACTTTCACAAAGAGTTTAAAGATAGTAATTACAACTTTTAACTAGCTAGTTTCGGCTGAATACGTACTTACTTGTACTGAAAATGTTGGGTAATTAAAATTTTTATCGTGATTTCAGAATTTTCTTTCGTTTTTTAATAACATTCTTACTAGTAGTTTCACCCATACGACCTCTAAAATTAAATTCATAAACTTCTTGTATTCAAAATAAGCCTATTTTATGAGTTTAAAGTCGGCATGTGACATACAGTGGATTTACATTACCTCTAGACGAACGAAATGACAAATTATGAAGGTTACTTACCAAAAATGGACATTCAAATAAACGCAACATATTTCGTTTAATTAACCCTTCCATTAGGTCTAATCTGAGCCTTCAACAGCAGCAGGCTTAAAAAGCTGAGAGCCCTGTTTCTCCCTTATCTCCGCGGGGCTCCGGAGAGGCGACCTCGCGAACAGAGAGCTCAGTTCAATAAATCAGCGAGGTGGTGGTCGTCGCCGCTCTCTTCCTTCCACGCCTTCGCGCTCCTTTTGTTTCCTCGCGAGAGGCTCGCGGCTGCCGCCGCGGCGCGGTCGCCCCTCGTATTTCATTCTAATCGGTTTGTGCTTTGTCATTACCCTGCGTGCGTGCGTGCCTCTCTCTCTCTCTCTCTCTCCCCGCGATTTATTTGCCTTCGGGCTTTACGGTACCGCGCTCTCGCGAAAAACACCGCCCGGGATATTGATTACCGCGCGGCGCTCACTTTTTTGGACACGGAACCCTGGAATTTCAATGCGGATGAGGCGAGCAGCATTGGACGCTGATATTAAGGTTTAAGTGAAATTTCTTGTTTGGCGTAATTCTTTAATTTAATGCTGGAATTATAGGTATTGATTACTGCTCGCCAGAATTCGTTGGACGGGGTACACTGGAATTAGAAATTTTTGACGAGCTGAAAGGTAGTTGATGTCTGACATTAGGATTTTTCTAGGATTAAAGTGAAATTTCTTGTTTTTCATATTATTATAAATATTTTCGTTAGCTTCTGGTATGTCTGACAAATTAAATGTTATGATGTTGATGTTTACGAAATAGTATATTACATTTTACGGTTAATTGCACAAAAAATTCTTTATTACGTTATATCTTTAGCAATGAAACTCCTATGATATATTGGAACTCGATGATTTAATATTTATCTATTTTTTAAAAGAGAACTATTTTAAATATTCTTTAAGGATGCTTTACAGGGGATTTACCTTAAACATGCAACTAATACTTAGGTAATGTAATCGCATTATCATAAATTAACTTAAAACCCTAGATAGGTAGTTTTTGAAAGATAAATGGATGTTGCCGTTATTCTGGATGCTGTATATAATCTGTAAAATGAACGTGTACCCAGTTTCGAACCGACTTTTCACCTGAACGTCACGCAAGAAACTTAAAGAGGGCTACTTGATACCTCTAAAAACCCAGCAAACAACCATATTTTTTAAACGGTTGTGATAAAGATGAAGAATTCAATGTATTAATCATTTTACTCTAAAGAAACACATGTAAACATTAGTCTCGCAATACTCTTACCAAAACTCTGACTGGAACCATCAGATTTCTATCATCATTAGTTTAGTGAAATATTCAGTCATCACAGCACCTCGGATAATTTACCGCCTTGTCAAGATCGAATTTCCTAATGGCGCGTAAAAACACCTCTAAGTAAGGGAAATTGAACGTGAAACCAGCTCGGCTCGCTATTAATCCAGCCTCCAATAAATACGAAGCGCAGACGGCCGATCGGCGTCACCCGAGCAAAGAGGGAAAGTCAAGGCGCGCGCGCACATCGCGCCTCGAGGAGGAAGCGATCGTTCACCCTGGAGGCGCATTAAGCTTTGCCCACCTTTTCCTCAAAGTCCTACAAGGCAGCTACGGAGTCTCGTGTGTCCCGCGGCGCGGATCTCCTAGGATGCATTAAACATGCGTGCGAGCAGCGCGACGGATTTTTCCTCCGGAGGCCGGATTATCGCGAGGCTTGTTTACACGTCGCTCTCGCCTATCGCGCATCGAATCTCGCCGGCGATTACTTTCGGTTTTGCGTCCGCGCCCGGTGCGCGAACGTCGCGATGAATCTCATTCCGAGTGCTTTTGTACCTACGTGATTGTTGCGAGCCGTCGGAATCGAGTTCGATGCTGGCTCTGCATTTTTATGCGTATAATTGTTTTTCGATTATCGATGTAATGCGAGTTGTTGATAAGAGCTGCAGAACTTACATTGGGGATGACGTCAACGGTGAAGGTTGAGAGGCAAAAGAAGACTCACCTGAAACAAAATTGAAAAGTCTGTTAAAATTTCATTGAATATATTATTGAGCAGATTCGAAAAATTTAACAATGTTGTAAATTAAAGGAATACGCGACACAAAGTACATATTTTGACGTTATGTAAAACCTAGCTTACCCTACAGATAGTTATTTTCTGGAAAGTTTGTACCAAATTGCCAATTTGTAGTACGAAAAACGTTCAATGCATTTACCTCTTTTATGAAAAATACTATTACTGCCAGTAAAGAAAATACGTTTACGGGAAAGCAAATTATACTCTCATTTCCGAAGTAATTACGTAATCAATTGTCAAAAAAGTTGCTTCGAAACTTTTGAACCGACATAATCTGACGTATTCCAAATCTTCATAAAAGTACATTATCGCATGAAAGCAGGCTCATTTTTTTGCCAGTCGGACGAGCGCCCCGTCTCTCATAGAAAAAGGGGAAGACCTCGCAAATCAATCTTCCCTGCACATCGGCATTTGCCTGTCGATAGCCGGGCGAGCTTCCTCGTGACGTTTCTATCGCGGGCAGCTACTTAAATGTTAATGCGACTGAATGACGAGTCTCTCGGCTCACAGACGTGCACACAGACGCGCGCACAGCTGCATCGCGCAGCCGCCTTTCGAGGACCTTGGGGGGAAAATGCAAAGGCCGAGAGAGCTCGTGGGTGGTCGTGGGCTCGGATCTCTCTCTTTCTCTCCGTACGCGTGCGGAGGAGGAGGGGGTCCGGGCCCATCGCGTACCATTGCAGATATACTCGGCGGTGCACGCCAACGCGAGGAGAGCCCAGGTACCTGTGGCTTTTCGCAGGAAAAACGCAAAAGGGGTGTAACCTTTCTCGACGATTTTTTAAGGGACTTTGACCCAGACCCCGATCATCGGGAGATTCTTGCCGATGCTGCTTGCATTATTTCGCTTGTGTAGTTTTAGAATGCAAGGATTCGTACACTTACATCGCTATCCATTTTATTTACAGCGTTCTGTAATGGTTTTGCAATATTGCCTCTTGAATTTAAAAAATAAAATTAAATAGACGGGATCGTCAATCAAACTGACTAGTGTTAGGTGGTATAAACTGTGAAACCAGTATTCAAATGAGAAAATTAATTCTCAAAATCAGAGCATATTCAACATGATTTTGGAGGTACTTGCCGTCGATCACTTCTCACTAATTTATCGTCCCATTTACCTAACGCTTTATTTACCGGAGTAATTACTACTGGCGGGAGAAAAAATCCTCTTCCCATGATCGACCATTTTCACTAAAGCGGCCCAAGTCCCCCGAGGCTCCCGCAATCTAGTTTCCATAAAATCAAGCTCCCAACTTCCCGTCAATTAATAACGATTCATTAGAGTCGTTTTTGCCCATCCGAGCGCGGCGGCATCACCTTTTTACGTCCTACACCTGCCAACTTCCGCGAATAAAACTCGCGCTTAATATAAATACGAATACATCACGCACTCAAGTAGGAACGGAGCAGACGCATAACTCACTCCGGGGAAGGCAGAAGCAGAAGCGCGGCCATGGAAAAACGATCAAGGAAGTTCATGCTCGCCGCGCGTAATTACAAAGTGCGCCGGTGCATCTTCCAAATAAAGAATTATTCACGCTGCCCTGACGCGAATCCGCGCGAACCTAGGCGCGTTTGTTGATGTTTCTTTTCCCGACACCATCGGAGACCTGCGTCTTGGCTATTGTGCCTTTTCCACCCAGCTGATCTCGATTTCCTTGTTTATCTGCAGGATGTCGCATTGTTTTAGCGGTGGTGCGAATTGGTGTGACCAGGTTGCCCGTATTTTTTTAACTTTTTTAGTTTCCAAATTATTAAATTTTAGAGCTGCCAGTTATTGATTTCTACGTTATTATTCAGTAAATAAACAAAGCAAATTTTAAATAAACTGATTGCGAAAACAAATACTCTTTGCGACTCTTTGTCATTTTCACGATAAAAGATTCGTTCAACGAAATTGAAACACAGAAACGAATAATTCAATCTCTGATAATCCGCAACTGAATGCAACCATATCAATACCAAATCAGTTGCTCCAGGAGCATTTCCCAATAAAGCACAAAGTCCAATACATGAAAGGTCCCCTCGAAAAGAGCCCATTATTTTCCATGCAATCATCATTAAAAAGCGCAAAAGAACGCTCGCAGCTATCGTTCTCTTTTATAATAATAAAAGCGCAAGGTCACGCAGCGAGCAAATAGCAAACGAACCCTCCACCCGTCCCTCTCTTAGAAAGGAACAATTCTAATCCGAGTCGAAACTCGCTCGGGTAATCCTCTCTCTCTCTCTCTCTCTCTCTCTCTCTCTCTCTCTCTTTCTCGGAGCGACTATTCTCGAGAGCCTTTGGCCAGAAAAATCGGCGCCCATCGGAGCGCGACGGCCCCCTCGGTGTCTGCGGAGCGAGCGGCGTTTATGTTCCGAGTGAAGGAGGATGACGTATCGAGAGGGCACGCCGAGGAGCTTCATGCGCGAGCTCTGCACGAGGAAAGCGAGGCTATTAAGCCCGAAATGGACTGGCTGGCTCAGTTTTTTTGCCCATTTTTTAAACGCTTTTACATTCTGCCTGATGGAATCAGTGGTTGCGCTATCTAAATTAAAAACGTACTTTTACGGGAAGATTCAAAGATTGAAAGTAAATAATACGGTTCTAACATGTACATGTAAAGAATATTAATTCACTACCTTGTAGGACTCGGAATCTATCACTTTCGCATACGGGAACTTATCTTAAATAAATAAAAGTAACGTGTTCGTTGATATTTTCAATTGGAATAAAATAAATGATCGTTACACGTGGCCAGAGAATAAGAGCCCAAAAAGTATAAGCGCTCCTTCCTCGTTCCGCGGCACACCGACGCAAAAAGCAACAACAACAAAGAGGCTCAGTAAATGAAGAGCGAATCTCGAGCGTGATCAAGCTCGGCAGCGTTCTGCATCCTGCGCATAATGCTTGCAGAGTGACGCAACGCAGTCTGCTTCTCCTCCTCCTCCTCCTCCTCCTCATCGTTGAGCCGAGTCCCACATATGTCAGCTCGCGTATCGACTCGTTCGATCAGCCGTTCCGCACGCGTCACTCAGCGCTCTGCGTGTGCCCGCGCACTGTGAATGGACGTCAGGCTAGCCGGCCCTCGTGCATTACCGGTACGCTGCAAGGTTGTGCCGCGCGGGAGGAAATATGTGCGGATTGCGTTTGATTATTTGTCGGCGTGTTTATCAGGCTTCCTAGGTGGGTTTGCAGGAGGGTGCCGCGTTTATTAGAGTAAAGGGATTTGCCTTTGCAAAGAGCTGAAGAAAACTGTGAATACAACCGATGTAGTTAACGTCGAAAATCAAACTATCGTTTTATAATACCTTCGCAAAAGAAAAATGACCGATTTTATAAGATCAGTCTACTTTTTAAATCTTCTTCATATATTTCTTTATCTAAGTCTTTAGATTGTAAGGAAAAACTTAATTTAAGAGAAAAAATGTTGATGACTAACTATCAAGTTTACAACGGGATCGATTAATACTTTCTATTGGTATTATTGATTGTGCGTTATTAATTGTGGCATCGATTACTAACAGTATTTAGACCAAACCGTAACTTTATTGCGCACAATTTACGATTCCATATTTCCTTGCGTTTATAAAATATATATTTTCCACTCTTTATTTTCCAAACGTTCCGTTTTATACCTGTCGTGAGTGAAATACCTTGTACCAATGTAGCCGGTCGTCTGTCTATCAAACTAACAATGTTTGATAGAAATAATAATAATGCGAGAATAAACTGAAATATCATTTCTTCGATAACGACGAAGACTCTTGTGAACACTTAATTTTCAGCATTCCTTTTTGACACTGAATTTATAACTTGCAAAAAAATATTTCTATTATGTATTATTCATTACTCTAGAGTGACTTCAACTGCAGAAATTTTAGCAATCGTTACTTATAATGACGCTAATTCGACAGTGGTTAACATCTTATTAAAGTCTAAATTCTACGTAAGATGATATCATCGAACAATTTTTAAAAGCTTATGGGGATCATTAATAATTCAAAAGATCTTCATAATGTTAACAGAATGCAAAACATCAGTAGATGATCAGTAGACGATAAATCACTTATAAAGTGTTTTAAGTGTTTTCCTGCTTCTTGAATACTTAAAAGCACAAATGTTGCAACTATTTGGAAATAACAAAATAATATGTTCCTTTTCGTCACAAGAAGCACAGTAATCATCTGAAACAATCCCATCCGCAAACTACCCTCTAATCAGAAAACAATTAGTGCATCCCAAAACTCCATTCCAAACTTGCCCCTATCATCTCCAGGCCTCTTTTCCTTGCAAAAAGCATCCGACACAGGTGAGCAATGGTCCAAAGAAGCAAAATGCCAGAAGTCCGAAAAAAGCTTGGCGCGTCCTGCTCCATTCGCTTCCTCGGCGAGCTTTGCGCATAGCTTGAGCGTCGTTAGGCTAACGGTAAAGCGGAGGGGGAGAACTGGATCTCAGCACAGTTTTGCCGCGCGGGATTCCGCGAAGCCATCATTGTGCCATTCTTTTTACAGTTAGCGGCTCCCGCACATTGTTTACACGGGCAGGTGTTTCCGAGCTGCGCTGCGTACGACACGACCAGAGAAGGTTGGCTTTGACTTTTTAATGGGGATTATGGGACAGGATGGGGCGGTTATGACTTGTGGAGGAGGAGACGAGGAATTGTGGGTTTATTGGTTCGCGGTTAGCGGCGGCTTGTAATTTATTCGCTGGTTTTGTTGGTTCATTTTGTGATAGAAAGGCCGCGGGGAAAAAGTTCGTCGTAATCTAATTGGGTTGGAGAATATGCGCTGATGAATTAAGTAACAAATTACGGTACAATAACTGTACTGTTAATTTAAATAACAGTTTGTGTTTATTAATACATAACAAAATATTACAAGATGTTCCAATAATAATTGTGTTCATTTTTTATTTCAATACTTAAGTAAAAAAAGTCAAAGTTGGTGAGACATTACAAGCTTTTCAACTCTTACTTATCTTATCGCACTTTAGGTACACATCAGTATTACGAACATTAAAAAAAATGATTTATTTAACAACAATTTTCCTTTCTCAAAAAGTAATAAAAAATTTGTTAGTATTACTGTTTTTAAAATAACAAAATTAGTTAAAAGCGTACAATAATACTTTATCTATTAAACACTAGTAAATAGTACAATACAACATTATACAAATATATCAATACATTGTTCTAAAACTACAAAATACATATAATTACAAATTACAAAAAATCTACTAATTAAATACAGTTTCCAACACCAGAAAAAGATCAATCCTGTAATAGCTAATCAGATGACTACAAAAAGCTCGAAAATCATAAAAAGTAAAAACAAAGTCGAATGCGGTAAGTGCATTTAGTGAACTCTGTGCATGCCAAGGCCGTGAATCGATGCTGGCTCGACGCAGAAACTGCCATTAGGGCACATCACGCCTCTACGAAGTATCGAACCGCCCGGTGCACTGTGATCTAATGGCAGAGCCTGCGTCGAATGCGTTTACTTTCTAGCATGCGTGCTTGCTTTTTGCCGGCAGATTGGATGCCGCCGTCGAAAAAAGCTTTCACCAATGGGTGCAGCAAAAACGCTGATGTGATTATAGCTGCTGTGTGTGCTGAGACAATGTGCGTGAAATTGCATTTTATATTGAACTGCTTTTCTGTTCCTCAGGGTTTATGAAACTTTATGAAGAGTCAGATATTGCGATAATCTTTTGGATTCACACTTTCAAACTTATTAGTCGGTCAATAGAATTAGAGCCCAAAATAGCTATTGAAACAAAAAATAAACATAAAATATTCGCAATATCGGATCTTCCTTCATTGTCAATGTATAACCTACACCATTTTATTACATTCTGAGTATTTAGCAATTACGAAGAACATTTTAGAGTTTATCATAATTACTTAATTAATTGAGTTAAAAGAATAAACTGTCTATTGTTTTATGCGAGCGTGATAAACGTAAAATATATAGAGCTTTTATCAAATCACTTTTACTTTTAAACAAATCTATTGGAATAATAACTTTAATTAAATAGTGTAGCTTATAAATGTTATAATTTGTAATTTAAATTGAAAAATTTCTAATCGTAAATTAATAATTATAATTGAACGGTTTTTTCGCGTGAAAAATGAGAAAGCAAGAGCGGAAGAAAAGTGAGGAAGAGGTGCTCATGCAGTGTAAGAAATGATATCGGTGTTTTTGGTTGACAAATAGTTCTCAGGAAGTAAGGCGACAATGAAACCTAGCAAACAAGATAACATGATGGAAGAAACAAGCCCATTGGTAAAAAAATTAAATTAATGAGTTCCTAGAAAGTACATTTACATTATAATTTCATGTAATGGTTAAAAAGTTAAATTAAAAATAAATAGAAATAATGATCAACCTTCAAGTTGTAGTTTTCTTCTAAAATTCTTCAAGATTTTACTAATAACTCGTATATTTTTTTTTAATTTACTAGTCATAATTCCAGGAAGTAATCATACAAAGCATCACGTGTATTAATAGAAATGAAATCGCGGCGTGGAAAATTTTCTACCATCGATGCAGCAATTACAATGGACAAAGTTATTTACGATCAGTACCAAGCACTATCGAATTACGATGCTCATTTCGTGCTAATTCCTTCGTCGATTCACCCGTTGTTACTCGGATTTTTTTTAGCCAATATGTTTCACCTGGCAATAAAATGTTTATCTTTTAAAAGTATGTCGTAATAAATAAGGGTTTTTAATTGATCCAACTTACTTTAAAGTTATTTGATCAACTTATTGCAAGGTTTGAAGACTTACTCAAAGACGCGAACAACTTTCGAAATGTTAAGAAATCAATTTTGAATTCAATTTTTATTGATTTTTTAATTTTTTTAATTTTAAACAACTTTGAGAAAAAGTTGGAAGTACAAGCTTGAAGTAAAAAGAAGAAAAACATGATTTTATCTTTTACCAACTTTTTAAAACTTTTACTCGTTTTTAATTAATTGTAAACTTTAAAATCTTTACTCGATATAAAAAAAATAACGAGCTCATTAAGTGCAGGTGAATACTAAAAAATATTTTATAACAGAAAGTAGCAATGTTAAACGAACAATCAGTGATTTAGAAACATTTAGCAAGCGTAATAAAATGCATCTATAATAAAATTCACGGTTAAAGCTTAACCATTAAAATTCGATAAGATAATAACATTTATGTTTTACAAGAGAAACTTATTCAAAGATAAGCAGTAGATTAATTCCCGGAGATAATAAAATGCAATTGTAACGAAATATGAATATAAATTCAGGCCTTTTTTGTTCGCGCCTCGGCTGAGAAATGGAGAAATTTTTAACCCATCAAACGCGAGCCTGGCGTTAATCGGAGCATTAAAAATGCGCGGAATATGGAAACGCCGGCTTAAACGCTACATAAACGCTCGAGTTGATTATGGAACGATGGTCGTCGAGTGAATATTGCGAACTTTTACTCCGCGTGCATAAATACATAAAGCATACGGCGGCGAATGCTTTGATTCCATTCGATAGGCTTTTCTGCACGTTTAGAAATGTTCTTGCTATGCTCAAGTAATGGGGATTAAAGGCAAAAGAAAAAAAAAAAAAATAATATTTTAATTATTTAAAGGTTTAGCAAGCTGTATTTTTTTTATTTCCAGTCAATATAACTTTTAAATACCATACTTTCCAAGCGTTGCCTCACTAAATAAATTATAAAGTCTCAGAAAATCGCGTGGCCCTGCCAAAAAATGCAAAAGAGAAAACAAGCGAATTGCCAATGAACTCCCACCGATAAATCTCCAACTCGGAAGAAAAAACTTCCGCAAACACAGAGAGCGGAGAAATTCCAGCGAGCGGCAAGCATCCTTGCGCTATCAGTTTTCGCGTTTCCCATAGTCATAACGCCCTTCAAAACACAGCCGAACGCGGGTCGCCGTGCGAGTGAAAGCGCTAAATCTCGGAGGGGCCCTAATTCTAATTAATTATATCGATAACGTAACGGTGAATTACGCGCAGCGCGGCTGCTTTTCCCAAGCAGCTCGAGCGTGAGAGGAGCGGGAGAGAGAGAGAGAGAGAGAGAGAAATGCCCGGCGTTAATGCGCCTTTTATTCGTGTAATTGTCGGTAATTATGCGCCGCGCTGCCGGGGAAAGAAAAACGACTGCTGCTTTCTTGCGACGGAAGAGATGACGAGATTGTAAATAGGAAGAAGACTCCGTGCCATTGCTCTCGCAATTTGCGGTAAATCGCCGAGATTAGCCGCCGTGTCGCCGAGGTTCTGCTTCTTCTTGCGTGCGAGGGGACAACGTATGTGGGTAAACAGAGTTTTTACGCTGTTATTACCTGCATTGTTTCTTTTTCTGAGATCCGCTTGTTGTGAACCGTAAATATTATTAATTATATCAGATATTGATGAATCAACATAACTTTTCTTTCTGCCTTGAAGGCAACTAAACGCATTATTTTTTTGAAAAAAGTGATAAGAAGCATATGACTTTTCCTTCTAATTTAAACTAGAAAAAAAAACATCCAATCTACATGATGGCCAAAAAAACCTTACTTCGGCAGGCTTGCTCAAAAAATCAATCGATATATGCTGCCGCTGATAAGACCGAGCCAAAGATGACTCGGTCTTCTCTAAACCCGAAGGTTATCTCTCTCGTCGGATGAGAAGCTGCACCAGCAGCGGCGACGGCAGCCGCGGATAGTATATCCCCTTCTGCGAACGGGTAGGGGAAAAACGTCGCGAGACACGGCGCGATAACCGTTGGCACCGTTATAATGCGCTGCGACGCTGACTAGACCGGTTAAGGCGCCTGCGAGCGATCGCCAAGGTACTCATCTTCGCTCCGCGATTGTCGCTACGTAATGCTCCTCTCGTGTCATCGTACCGAGAGGAAGACCAATTTCTTTTTCGGACGCGCGACTTTTTCTGCAAGCTCTGATTGCGTTTCAGTTGCTGAGAAACACTTTCACTGAGCGAGGGATCGATGGGAAAGCCGGGAAAAAACTGATTGCTCTGGGAGATAAGGTAAAGAGTATATTTATCAATAAAGAAGTGCTCGGGAACGTATGCAGGTAGCCTGTAATTTATATATGAAACTTCCACTTCATTTTTTGCCAAAGTTTCAGCCAGTAATTCAATACTTTCATTAGATAGCATCGAAGCCGTGAACTTTACACCGCGAGTGATTTTTTCAATTCCGCGAAAAACGAACGAAATCCCTTCCCGCGACTTGGCGGCTAATCGGTGCCGGGCTTCGCTTAGAATTGAATTCCGCCTCTCTGCTTACTCTCGCCCCGCGAAATCTCGACACAACAAAGCAGCAGCGGCAGCAGCAGCAGCCGGGATAATCAGTTAGGCGCGTAACTCAGAGCTCTTGAAACTTAATCGCATCGACGCCGAGATAAATTCCTCGGCGGTTCACGCGATCGCGTGGGGGTACGTGGCGGCGCCGCTGCCCTAAAAGTCACCTGTAAATTTCGAGCGATCGGCCGCGCGGCGTAAATCAGCTGCACCTCCGCGATAAATAAGCCAACGGCGCTAGGCTCCTCTCTCTCTCTCTCTCCCCCGGCTTTATCGCCGGATCGTCGGCAAGGTCACGCCGGGGAGGCTCGTAATTTAGGCTTAATAAATTATTATCTAATGCTTGATATATGTGATTGCTTTTCAGTCATTTTTCTAACGGGACCGCGGCCGAGAGCAGACATTGTTGGGTACCGCTACAGGAAGGAAGAGGGCCCGGTGGCACGGAACAGCGAGGGCTTTTGCCGGGCAGACGAGTGGATTGCTAATAACGAACTATTCTTCGCGGCTGTTGCGAGCATTTGGCGCTGATTGAGCCGAGCCGAATGAAGATTCTAGCTTTGGTAGAGCTCTTAATTAAGGAGATTTTAAGATCGAAATTAGTTAATTCCTCGAATGCTTTTGCCCAGTTTGAATTCCATTTCAATTCGAGCGAGAGTACTTGCTATCGAGGGCCTCGTAAAGGCGTCATTTGGAACGCGAAAGCCATTGAAGCGGCGGAAAGAAGTGCGTTTGCAAAAACGAAGCGACTACCGGAGCTGCCGAGTCAACTACTGCCGCGCATAATTCGAAAGTACGCTCGTAGCTAATTAGAGCACGAGGTGCATTAGCGCTCGACTGAATTGCTCGTGCCACCCATATCGCAAGCGACCTAATTATTAGAAACGATTGGACTGTGAACGTTCTGTGAAATTCTTTTCTTCCAAAATAGATAATCTGCCGGCATTAAACTGCCAGCTCGTTTAATTCCTTTTTTTTCTTTCTTTTTTTTTTTACAAAAATAGCAAAGAACTCGATCTCTTATAAACTAGATCAGCGATTATTCCAGCGCGAAATGCAGGCAACGAGTCCAAAAAAGCTCCCGTAGATGGGACAAGTAGAAAGCAAACAAGAGCGTTTAAAAACCTCCACCGCGTGGCCTGCGAACTTTTTGCTCGTAGATTATTCCGTTCTCTCGGCTGTTGCTCGGCGCTGGCAAATCCGCTATTAATATCCCGCGCAAAAACCGAAAAAAGCGCTCTTCCTTGCCGCGGGACGTTTTTTTTTCCTTTTGCCGCGAACGCTTAATCCACGAATTAATCCGGCTCGGAGCTCGTTATACTCGCCTTACTCCAATTAGAGCGCTCGTTTTTCTGGGCTCCAAAAATTGCGTTTCGTGCTTTCAATTTTTGCTGCATTTTAGAGAGTTACGAGTGATGTGTACATTTTTCCTTTATATTATTTAAAAGCCCATGCACCTGACATTTTAAAAATTGAATCGTCGCAAACGACTGTACTTTCATGCGCGACTATACAGAACGAACGAGTGCATTTAACCCGCGTCCGCCGCAGTCTCATCTTTGTACTTCCGCTGTTACGACGCATCGTCGAACTGTCAGTCAGTCGTCGCGGATGCGTGACTTGGACAAAAACGAACGAAACGATACGCCAAAGAGGAAATTGCCGAAAACGCATTACTCGCCTTACATCCGACGCAAAGAAACAATTAGCTGCTGAGACGAAACTGCCAAGGTGACGTCAGACCCGTCGTCGTCTTTTCTCCTCTTTGTGACCGAAAAAAAACAAATGAGCCGCGCGGTAATTGCGAAAATTATGCAAATGAGTGTTTTGCAGATTAGCCGTATTTTTTCGACTTTGATTAACCGCACTTTTGCCGTCAGATAAGCGCGAAATTAAAAGTTTTTTGCGCCGTGCAGACAATTTGAGGCTGGCCTTTATGTACGAAAACAAATTAAACCTTTATTGCATTATTTTTATGTATGCTTTATAATAAACCTTGTGTAAACTTTTCAATTTAAAAGTGCATTTTCGAAACGAAACTCTCTTGCATTCCGGTGTTTCTAGAGTAAGCTTTTTTGTCAAAATTTAAGCGTGAAATGAGTTTTTTATCAGGTAGATTTAAAACTTGTAATACGAGGTAAAATTCCATACCAAGGATTTTTCGCTTTTATTTTTAAAAATATGCAAACGTTTCTCCATTGCGACAAAAAATTATAATTTTCTATATTTTATTTAACGGCAAAAACTTTTTATCGTGTATAATAATTAATTTATTAAATAAAAAAAAAACAAAAGGCAAAACGTAACGCAGTAAAAAGATAACAAGGAAATATGCAGCACAGACGAAATGATGCAACGGTTGCATTCGTCAGCGGCGCCCATCAGAGATCCGCGATAAATACCTCCGGTAGAAGCATATATCACGAGTTGCGCATGAAATCACACATTACACGTGAGCCTTCCGCGCAATATCAGTCGCAGTTTCATTTTCTTTCTCGACAAAACGAATTCTTTCGCTTTATTAAAAACCCGGAGCAGCGATTCGATTGAAAACGTTTTTACACGGCAATTGAAATGCAAATTCAATTTCAAATTTTTTTGAAAATGTAGTTGTTTACAGAATTTACTAACTGTACCCTCGAGCGAAGAATATTAATTACTGCAATGATTATTTTTGCGTTTCCGTTCGAAACAATGGGAGATTCAATGGTATTTGCTTTAGGAACTGCAACCGGAATCACGGAGCATTTTAATTTTTGTGTAATTAAACGTCGTTTTGAATTACAATACCCCTGGTAGAAAATTAACCAGTTGGGCTGGTTAACGTGTATTTTAAATGGAGCCTTCTTTTTAGCTAAAGTTGATGCCTATATTAAATAAAAACAATTGGAAATTTTAAAAGATAAAATATATACTTTATATATACATTGAAATATTCATGAGCAAACATATTTAATTATTTGATAATGACAAAAAATAATAGCAATTTGTCGTTTTCAACTACAAAAACTTACAAAGCTAATGATTGGCTAAAACCTGCTTAACGTTTCTACCAGGAGTAAGAATCTTTTTATATTATTTGATGATATATAGAAAGTCCCTTTGCACTTTTCATAAATTCAGTGCATTCAAAGTCGCTGCGCTTTATCACTCGAGCATAACTGCAAATAATGTCTAATCTCTGATCGAACCACAAGTGGACACTCGTAAATCGTCTATTTACGTCACTCGAAAATGTGGAAAAAATCTTAGCCGGCCCGATTACCATAAAACGAGCGTGAAAACGGCGCAAGAGTGAAAACGAAAACGGCGCCTATTAAGTCGGAGAGGGAGAAAAAATTAGCGAGATTAATGCGCGTTCGAGTAATATTCAAGTCCCCCCGCGCAATTATTACGTCTTAACTCGTCCGCCTGACGTTTAAAGGCGGCAACAATGTTACGGCATCTCTTATTCATGAGTCCGTCGGGCAGAGAGAAAAAGATTACTTACAGCTGCTCGCGAGATCGTTTCACGCAACGGCGGCTTTTGCGATCTGTTTGCAATTTCTAGATCTTAATGCGTTATCTCTCATCGCTTTTAACGACCGTGAACCGAGGCGAATACAGCCGAATCGACGAGATCGTTTAACGCCGAGTGGATATTGTGTAAGTTCATTAGTTTTAGAGCTTCCTTAATTATGCTTTCCATCGATTCAATTAAGAGTGAATTCAGCGTGTCTTTTTTAAGCGGCGAAAAAATCTTGAGAATTATTGCTCGTTTTAGGATTGGTAATGAGCAGATCGCTTGTCGACTAGAAAAGAAGTTTCGGTAAAAAGTAGACAACCTAATAAAGATGAAAACTTTATTCGTTATTGCGACGCTAATCTGCCTTTTTAGTGTATTTTATTTAACATTTCTGAATCATGTCGTGTCATTTTAAATTTACATAAAATGCATAAACGTAGAAAACTGTTTCTAATGCAGACTGTCGATATTTGAAAAACAAGTTTAGATTTAGAAAATTTTTCAATTTAATTAGTGTAAATTTTAACCACATCTGACGTTAATACTGTACTTTCTAAAACCCATATGTAACTAAATTAACTGATTATTTGCATGTTTACTCTAATCGTTTAGACTAATCCCAACATTTATTCCCTCGTGTTTTGTCCTAAAAGTAATCTACTTAAATTCCAAAGATTCGTCCGTTTCGAAATAGCTCGAAAAATAAGAATCTCCGAAAGAATAAGATCGGATATAGACCAAAATCCGTCTCGGTTTCGTGCGACGAACTTCGCATATACCGGTTAGGCTTTCAGGGAGAGAGAGAGAGAGAGAGAGAGAGAGAGAGACCTACCAAACAGACCGGAAAATATGCAGGCTGCATAATTTAGTATCGGCCGGGTGCAGTGTATGCGCGCGCAAACTTGGTCGTTCTCTCTGTCTCTTCCTCCATTTCGCGTTCCCTTTCTTTACTCGCACGCATTGTTTCAGCCGGACTTTTGCAGATTTAATGCACGCCGCGGCAAATAAAGAGCCGGATGATTAGCTAGTTTGTCGTTGTATAGTTGTTGGGTACCGGAGGAAAATAAATGTCAAATATTGTGCGTTTACTCGCAAAGCAGCGGATTTTGCAGTTTTGCAATTTGGGAAAGTTGGCGTTAAGTTGATTGGGAAGGGTAGAAAAATCTTTCGGCATACAGTCTTGGAAGATTTTATTTCAGTCATTTCACAAAGATTTATGTAGAAATCAAGCGACGTTTCGAAAAAGAATGTCAGCGAGCTTTTCACAGAAGTTGAATCTGACACTGGCAGTCTTTTTATGGAAAGGCACTTTAAATGCAAAATTCAAAGTGAAAAACTGAGATCTATTTCAATTGAATGCATTTTAGATAATTTCGTTGCTTTTTTATTTTTTTTTAATTTGT
Source organism: Ormyrus nitidulus (assembly GCA_900474335.1). NCBI lineage: Eukaryota > Metazoa > Arthropoda > Insecta > Hymenoptera > Ormyridae > Ormyrus > Ormyrus nitidulus. The sequence continues at coordinate 17,734 of UCOL01001619.1, forward strand.
GATTTGCATTTCAAAATTCATCAACTTTATCGTTAGACATTTTTTATTTAACCATCTAAACAGAGTCAAATTTATTTTCCAAACAAATTTTTATCTATAAAAGTACTTGATTCTTTCCAAAATTCGGAAACGCAAGTCCTCCTAAAAAGTAGCAACAACGCAAACTCACACTTTCCTCGAATCTGCTCCAGATTTTCCAAAGCAAAAGGCGGCAAAAGCCCGGCATAATTCTCCTCTCTTAGATTCCATCCTCGGCGTACTAAAATTATCCTCGTGTCCATGTGCGTGCACGGAGTCAAAGACTTCAGCGGCGGTAGGAAAAATTAAGGTCATCGGCAGGACCGATCTCGCATTCCTTCTGTCTTTCTTTATTTGCTCCTCTCCCTCCTCCTCCCCCCGCTTCTTGAGGGCGTGAGAGAGAGAGAGAGAGAGAGAGAGAGAGAGAGAGCGATTGATCGATCGATCGATTCTTGCGCTCGACTTGCGAGAAAGACTGTACGCGTACGCGGCGAATAAGTGTGTGTGTGTGTGTGTGTGTGTATGTGTGTGTGCACGGCTGGATGAGCGCGGCCTCAAGGTTGCCGCCTCTGGAGGAGATATTCGCGCGCGATATAGCTTTTGTTTTGCATCTGCTTGCGAGCCGCCGCTTGCGTTCTATACTGGGTCACGGTGTGCCGTATTTCGTCGATCGCATATTACGTGAGCGGAAGGTTTTTAGTGCTGTTAGTACTTATGTTTCAGCTGTTTCTAAGGAGGATTGGCATTTGCATTTGCATCGTGATTTTTTTGTTCCGTCTGGCGACAGCTGAAAAATTTGTTTTTTCAATTATTCGATAAGGTAGAATACTGTTTTTTTTTTATATTTCAATCTTGCGGAAACAAAATATTCTAGGTTCCTTTACTTTTACTAATATTTTGGCGGCTTCATTAGTACTGGGTGCAGTGAAACAAAAATTCTTATTTTCGAATAAATATACATTTGTTTAAAATTGAATGACCAAATATTTGTTTAATTCAAAGCAATATTTTTTATTATTAAAGAATTATTTTTATTATCAAAAAATGTGGCTTTGGATTAAACAAATATTTGGGCATTCAATTTTAAACAAATTATTTATTCGAAAATGAGAAATTTTTTTTTCAGTGTGCAGTTTATGATAGGTGATGAAACTTTTTCAATAATCGGTAAAAAAAGTTTTTTCAAATATGATGCCGATGCAAATTCGCGAATCTGCATTTACAGCCCAAGTAAATACAGAGCTCTGTTTGCTCGGCGAGAAGAAGCATTTTTCCAAAACTGCATAGCTGCCTAGTTTGTCCAAATAAAATCGTCAAATGCAGCATGTCCGAGGGATTTGAATTTTGGCACGAACGTTCGTGCGCGAGGAGGCTTCGAAACACGACGATTGAACACGTTTTGGATACTGAAAAGTTTATCTTGCTCTTTAAATTTGTTCAGTGTCTCGATATTTTGAAGAATTTACAAGTTTTTTGGAAAGCTGAAAATTTTACGTTTGCTAATACGGTGTACTGAACCAACGTTAAAGAAGCCTTTTTCTAAAGCTGTTTTGAATTATGTCAAACTAATAGTTAACCCAAACGCTTAATTAATGCAATAAAAACTGGTATATAAACAGTTGTATTTCTTATTAAAAAGTGAAAAGATTTTTTTGACTTGGTAGTACGTTGCTTTTTGATGTTCCGGAATATTCGCGTGATAACAATAAGAGCTAATTTCTGCCTTCCGTCCGGTCGTGGCGCACACAGCCAATTATTTTTTTCACGTTCCTATAAGCTCATTTTCACAAACTTTCTAGATGGCCTGCAAAAAAGTTTTCAAAAACTATTTTTCTAAATTATTCAAGATTGCTTTATAGCAAGTGTAAGTACAAGTTTCAGGTAATGAACGGGTTCGCGTCGACATTACGCTAAATCATTTTCTTATTCCTAAGATTGTTTTGAGTTTGTTTTCATAAAACCTTAAAAGTCTACTTTACATCTTTCATTCCAGTTCTTGTCAAAGAATACTTTTTCTCTTATGAACCGGTAATTTTCTTTTATAAAATTCATATAACTCATTAAAGACTTTGCAAAAAAGTTGTGACGAACCAAATATTTACTCCAATGCACCAATTTTTTTAAGTTTGGAACTTTATAAATTTTTTTGAACAGTGATGCAATTACATTTAATAATCGCAATTATATGCAACATGCTGGAGGTCTAAAAAAATTGCAGAATACATCCTACGCAAGAGGTGTACCACGTAAAAATTATCATTAATTATCCGGCGTTTATATTCATCGAATAAAAAATAATAACTTTATAATTTTAAGTAGGCAGTATTTCTAAAACAAGGAATGCCCACATAATAAATTGTGTTAAATATTTAGCAGAACACGAACGTCAGATCAGATAAAAGTACATTTTCTTTCATTAAATTAAAATTTTCGCCGCGAGTAACTAATACTTTAATTAATTTTCAGGGTGAAAATTCCGTTTTTAAGTAAATTAAGGAAATTCATTGCGTGGCTTTAATTTTCAATTTATTTAAAAGTGCATTAAAAAAATTTCAAGTGCTCTCTTCGCGAGACCCTCTTAGGGATTTCATTGCACTCGAAATACTGGGCGTAGAACCTGTGTGCTGTCCAAAATATTTTCACAAAAAGTGTTCTCGAAAATTTCTCGGTGATAATTATAAAGTAATTAATTATTAATTTATGTTTTTTTTATTAAAATCATAAATGATTCATTTATGCTACAATTCAGAATTGTTTATACAATGTTATCGTGCTGTTTCACAGTTAATCTGTATTTTTATTTTATTATTTAATGCAGTTTTTTAAAATTCATATAAAATACTTTAAATAACTCAAATAATTTAAATAATTTTCTAATTTAATTAGAAAAAAGTAAGCATGCCTGGAATCTCAATTAACTTTACATTATTAAAATGCTTGATTTGTAAACTTTGTCCGACCGGATATAGTTATTTTCTACTTGAATAGTAATAGGCTCGAAGGAACTTTTTCACAAATTGCTGCGTGGCGCCATAGGCATTTACTTACAATTTTCTTAGCCTTGTAAATAAATACTAAAACCTATTTTTTAATACTCTTAATAAGTTTATATCATGTTTATTAATTAGTCGATAACACAATTTCTCTAGTACCTATATAGAATATCAAAATTAGTCATTTCAAAGTATTCCCTAACATTTATTTCATGACAAAATTCATTATGTAAAAGTTAATTTTTTATTTAAACCCACAAACCACATTTTGTTTATTATTGCATCAACAATTCGTTACTCCTACTTAAATCAACCCACGCAATCATTCCCTAACAACCAAAAATCCACTAAAAAAAAGCTCCGAATCCCGCGAAACCAGTCCGAAAATCGATCGCGAATATTCCTCGAATCGATTCGCCTCCGAAGCGAAGCAGCCAGCCTTACGATCGGTCGGCGCTCGGTGTGTTCGCGCGCATTGTCCAAACTCTCTTGGCCAGTGTGTAAGGCTCGGCCGCTCGTCCGCGTTAAGGAGGGTCAGGGCCCTGCCCATATATTTTCAGGCTGGGCAGTACATATCCGCGCGGGGCGCTCGGACGTTGCTCGAATGTTTGGCTGTGCTCGCCTCGTATCATATATACCACGCTCTCGAGTGTATAGCCGCGGCGAGGAGAGAGAGAGAGAGAGAGAGAGAGAGAGAGAGAAGTGCCGCAGGTCACTCACCGAATATGACTGAGCGCGCCGAAAGGGGAGCCGCGCGCGCTGCGAGCACCAAAGTATGCATTATGTGCGCGCGCGCGGCCCTTGCGGCCGCACAGCTCGCGTGCGCCGCTTCTTTTTTTCCCGAGCGATATATCCCTTTTTTCTCCGCTCCGGAACTAATGACATTTCGAGTCAGCCAGGGCCGGGCTGTAGGCTAAGGATGACGTCTGGATTGGTGGTTTTGCGGCTTGACTCGGTAATGAGACTGAGTTTCCTATATCTTGCTCCGGCCTCTATCTCTGTGTATGTCTCCGGGATTAGACGTTAGGTATGCAGGTGCCGTTGCGGTCCGAGTGCCGAAGCCGCGAGAGCCGACACGGTGAGATATCGATTTTATTAGGCGCGCTGCTTATGATCCGATTCCGGAGCTTTTCTCCGCTTTTCTACATTGCCGTATTGGACTCGGGCGAACCGGCAAGTGGTTCGCGATTAAGTTGTTTCGGTAATCGATAATTGGAAGAAGCAACTATCAACGAACTTCGCGAATGATGGGAAAGCTGTTCCGATTCGTTACGAAAGCAGATGAATTGCGTAACAAAACAGTTAAAATTGTAAGCGCAGCGCGAACAACGAAGAATAGCGCTGATAAGTAATATTACAGCATAACGCAGAAATTCTCGACTGGAAAAAAGAGAGAAATTTTCCTCGTCGTTGGGAAAATGTTGATAAACGCATTGCTCATCGATCATTAGTCAGAAATGGAAAACGATTTTTTGCCAACAGTCCGACAAAAAGACAACATCGGCCAACCGGAAAAGCATCACTATCCAGGATCGTCGGCTTAGAAATTCATCAAAAAAAAAAAGAAGAAGAAAAAAAAAAGCAAATCGAACGATATCGCGATCCGCCGGGAAAGCAGCGGCCCGACATCTTTTAAACCGACGGATTACCGGGGCGTAATTAGCCGCGCGGCTCGTAATTGCGAGAGGAGAGCATTTGATCGGCGAGACTCGAGGAGATTGGCCTTTGCCTCGGATTCGGCGAAGCTCCCCCCTTTTTTTCGGCGATTAAAAATTGATCGATATTCGACGAAGGCAGCGGAGAGAGAGAGCACCGAGCGGAGAGCTCGCTAATTAGACTCGCGAATGTTTCAGACTGGAGTGAGCAATTTTCGAGAGAGAGAGAGAGAGAGGCTTTTGTCGCTCTTTTCGTCGGCCGGATCGCAGTTGACAGTTTCTTTGTTTACGCTCTAATTGAACCGTTGGAAGCGATTAATCCGATGTCGTTGAATTTTGCATAACTGTCGGACAACGCGTCTGGGGAGAGATCATTTTGGACAGTTTTTTTTTCTTTAGTATATTATTCATCATAATTTCCATTCAAAATTGGACATTAATACAGTTATAACAACTAATGCTACAACAAGAAGCGACTAATCGCCTTCCCATCCAATTAGCCAAGAATTTCCCAAATCCCAAGAAGATCTCTCTCTCTCTCCCTCCCCCCGTCCGTAGCTATCAGTCCTTGAGGTACACAGCAAAGTGCATCGACCCGAGTCCGAAAACGCCTCTTATTACCGCCGCGTTCGGCCGCGCGACAATCGCTCGAGAAAAAGCGGGCCGTCGTCGTCGTCGTCGTCGGCGGCGCATCGAATCGAGCGATCGAAAACGAAAAAGGAATAAAAAATAAGAGAGAGAGAGAGAGAGAAGAAAAAAGAGCGCCCGAGCCGCGGCTGCGCGCGTAATAACAGTGTACAGTGCGTGCCGCGCTCGAATCTCCGGGCTCTCCGCGCCACGCACACAGCGACGTAAACGCAGGCAAGCCCGGCTATATTTAACGATAAAAGTGTACCGCGTCAATGACCTTACCGGCTCTCTCGGGCGCTGCTGCACCGCGCGCTCGCGGACGAGTATGCGTGCGCGCGCGCGCGTGTGTGTGTGTGTACGCGCGCTAAAAGTGCGGCCGGAGAGCGCGCCCACACGAGAGCGGCGGGCCTCATCGAGTCGGGCGGATGGCCCAGTTAATTCGAGCTCTCTCTCTCTCTCTCGCGAACGTGCCTAATGTCGGGGCTTGGGAATCGTATGTATATGCTTTTTCTGCGAGCTCGAGAGGGGAGGACACTTTTTTCGCGAGGCTCGCGCGGTCGATCGGTTTTATTTGGTGGAAATGGTTTAGTTCAGAGACATCGCGGGGACGGTGGGCAGCTTTTTTCGTAATTCGATTTGCTTTGTGATTTAGGGTTGACTAGATCGAAATGATATTTTTTGGCGTAGTTTACCAAAAATATCGTAAAACGGTATGAGATACAGATAAATTGCAATTGAAGCGTCGTTAATGGTATTTTAAAAGGGAATATCACCAATTTTCAATATTGATTTGCAAAATTTTACGATTTTAACAACAAAATTAAACTCACGATACCGCGGTATTTTGATTTTAACTAAATTATCAATTTGAATTTCAATTCCTATATAATTTATAAGCAATTGAAATTTTACGTAAAAAATATTCTGTCTTTTATTTATGAAAAAGACAGCTATAAATTTGAGTCCTTAATTTTAAGCAATTGTCCAGGCTCGTAGTTAGGTGATATAATTTACCTCTGGATTGCATATTTACGTAACATCACATAATCTCTTATTATTAATACATAAATAAAATTTGAATTCACTTATTTACATTGGGAAAGGTCAAGATAAGAACAAAAAAAAACTAGGACTGGCCCGTATGCGGTTTTTGGTTATTTTTCAGCATCGGCAACTATAGTTTCCCGAATGCGGGCCCAACGGGCGCGCCGTGCAGCCATCATCGCCAGGCAAGCCTTTGTTAGTTAAAAACCGCCGGCCGCGCTCCTCCCGGATTCGCTCGCACCTGCGGCGCTCGTTCTTTGACCCTCCGCGCGGGGCCTAATACTCGCCTCGAGCTGCTCTCCTCGCGGCGAGCGCGAAAAATTCATAAGCGCGACGAGAGAGCTTCGCAACTAATTACGCCGCGCGCGCGCGCGCGTCTTGCGTTGGGAAAAAAGTCGTCTTTTCTCTCTCTCCTCGTCCGCGGGGCTCCGCAGCGCGATTTGTGTGTTAATTTCGTTCCCCTCCCGCTTTGGAACGAAATTTTTGCCCGGGGAAACACAATGCGGATTGTTTACGAGGAAGCGAGCGTTTGCGTTGCTCGGGGATAGATTATTGGGTGCGTTGTTATTATGTTCATTTTGTTTCGTGGCCTTTTTTTTCGCAGCTTCTAGTTAATTAGGTGCATGCTTAATTAAACTATTAATTTTATGGTAATATTTCGTAATAACGTATACAAAGTGAAAATTCATGAGCTTCTGCGAGTTGTTGCTGAACTACACTGTTTAATATTTTAATCTTTTGTGTGTGCACCTTAAATGAATAAATAATTAAGCCGTGTATATATGTTAACGCGTAGCTTATTATAGCTATAATAAGAAAACGGTACTTTTAATAGTAATACGTATTTGATGTAATTACTCTTAAAAATCGAGAAATTTAGTATTACAGTCACATTTCAAGTAGGACTTGGATATTTAACTAAAATAGGCAAGTATAATTAAATCTATTATTGATAAGATGTAAAAATGTAAAAAAAGTAAATGTCATTTACTAGTAGTTAGAATCTTTAGATTTCATAAAGTATAATAGCCTATTCAATTCACTGATCTAACATTTATAAATTAAATTTTTTCATTGTTCAATGATTATTTATTACTCCTATTTATCCTCTTATAACAGGTTTTATTTAAATCATAGCGTTTATTCATCTTTATTACATAAGTATACAAAGCAATTGTTTATTTATTTAGTTCTCTCCAAAAATTTATATATAATATCGACAAATTCTGCACAAAAAAATTCGAATAATAATATAAATTCTATAATGCTGTCATGAAAACTGAACTATAATTTTGCTATTTTAAAAAATTTTCGACGTTTAAAAAGCTATTAATCAACAAACAATGGTCTCGGAGTTCCCGACCACCAAATTAATACTCGTCAGCGATCCACAAAAAATCCAAACCTCGGATTCCTCCGTCACCAGAGCCGCCAGTTTGCCCGCTAAACCAAAAAAGAAAGCGCCTCGTCGCATCCTTCTGGCGCGAAATAGGCCAACGAACTCGCGTCGATCTCGCGCGAAACGCCAAAAAAAAAAGACAGACGATCGCGCGCGCAAAGTGAAGAAAGAAGCGCATCGCCGCTACTCGCACATATACCCAACGCGAAGCCCCGGCGGCGCGCTCGACCGGAAGTAGGTAGCTCGCCGTGATTTCACGCTCGCGCGCGAAAAGACACGTAATTCAGCTCTCTCTCTCTCTCTCTCTCTCGCGTGCCGCGCAACTAAGCCGCGTAATCGCGCGCACCGCCGAACGGTATATTATATTCCACGGCGAAAACGGACCGATTGTTATTAATACGACGGGCGAGAACCCTTCTTGGCCGCGGGCTTCTCTTTTTTTTTTCGCATGGAGGGTTAAAAGTCCGGCGCGAGGCAGGATTAATGAGCTGCGCGAGCCGCGTCGATGTCAAAAGCAGACGAGCCGATTCTTATGCGGCGTTCGCTCCGCTCTTGGATAAAGAAGGTTTTGCCTTTATTCCTTGATTATCCTTCTAATTCAGACGTTTGTTTAGGATGGAAATGATACTCAGAAGTGAGGATGCGAATTGCAGAATATCTATTGGCAATCGCGTGAGTTTTTTTTATCAAACGCGCAATTTGCGTACTTTACATTCAATAAAGTATAGCAACGATAAAATTCCAACAATGATTTTAATGCAGGGGTGGTTAAAAACTCCGGCGGAATACTAATTTTGGTTATACTTTTAATTATCTTCGGCATTAATTTTTTTACGCCCGTCCGCATTACTGATTTACGCGACGCTCTCGAGATATAAAAACAAAATCCCGCTCCCTCCTCTTCCCCCGCGAAAAACGCCACGCACGAAAAATCGGATCGCCAAAAATCGTCGGCAGGCAAATCAATTGTATATATCCCGCGAAATAATAACCGCCAATCGCGCGAGAGAGACTCGCGCAATATTCCCGGCGCGGTCTGGCAAAGCGTCATCAATCAATTACGCAGATTTTCATTTCTCCCCCCCGCCTACTCTTTCTCCTTCTAGCTCGCTCGCGGGAACGAAGGAAAGAGAGAGGAAAAAGGAAAAAGGGGCACGACGAGCTTCGCCAAAGACTCGTAAAACCGTCGATGAAACCCCGCGTAAATCTCGAAAACGTCGCGCGCGTTCGAGCCATTCGCTTTCAGGGGGCATCGACCAGCTGAGCGAAATGAAAGAGAAAAAAGGAGAATGAAAGAATGACGCGGGGAGGGAGAATGAGCGAGAGAGAGAGAAAGAGAGAGGGAGAGTAAGGCAACTGGTGAGTGGAAGGGCGACGGAATTTTTTGGTCGGCTCGTACATCGCTCGGAGTGAGAGAGAAGCATAAGGAAGTGGCGACGTTGGAAGTAGGAAAGAAACGGGGAAAGAGGGGCGACAGTACGCGACAGATAACGACGGAAAAACTAAAGGACGGAGCGGATAGAAAAGAGGAAAAATTATCAGGATCGTTGTGTGTATCGCGGGTGGTAATTAAACGTAAAGAACTGCCTGTTTATCTCTTCTAAAATGAATTTCAAAAAGCTCGGCTGGGAAATTAATTTTTCAGTTCCCGGAATCAAAATGCTGAAGAAATTCGCGTCCTACAAAATACAAGAGCTTTATACGTTATTCGTTCCGTCTAAAAAAGAAAAAATTAAATTCCGAGCGCGCGCAAAACTATATATACAAGCTTCTCGCTCGAAAAAGGTCCGCGACGACGAAATTCTCCGAAAAGCAATTAAGTCGCGCTTGTTTCCGTTTTCTCAATATTTTTCAGCGCTTGCAAAATAATTTGTTTAACCCCCCCCCCCCCGAGTTAAACGCGGCTCTCCAATAATACAAGCAAATTCAGCGCTTCGGAAAAGGGGCGAGAGAGAAGAAAAGCAGGCGTCACGAGCTAATTCTCGCCGATTGAGGCGGCCGAGAAAAACAAAGCGACGAGGAGCGTTGAACGCGCTTGACAATCGCGCAAAATCGAGCAAAAAAACCGGGAGAGAGAGAGACGGGAGGGGGAGCGGTAATTGTTCCGGGCGACGATCGCCGAGAGTGAGGAAGGTTAGGGCCGTCTGCGGCGAAAGTTTTGTCGGGCGGCGGCGGTGGAGGAGGGGGAGGGGGGGACCTACGTAACTCTTTCGACATTTGGGGTAGGTCGTCGGCCTGCCCGCGGCGGCGGGGGGAACAATGGGCGACGACGACGCCTCGGCACAATGCCACTTACCGCCTCCCGCACGCTTTTGCCCCGCTTCCTTTCTTTCGCCGTACGGCTTTTTCGGATACGGCAAGCCCGAGCCGGCCTTGAATTACTTTTTTCTCTTATTTTTTTTTTTTTTTTTTTTTTTAACTCTCGCGTTTTCGATGATTCGTGGACGTTTTTGATGTAAGTAATGAAGGGAGTGGAATATATTTTTAGTTTTGTAGAACGGCAACGTCACTTAAATAAAAGCCGATTTGTAAAACATCGACTTTTACTGCTTCGTATTAGATATATTTTCTGTTACGATTGAATTCCAAGCGTATAGTGACCAAGTATTTTTGTGCAGCTGGCAAAATAGTCTTTTTTATATTGATATGCTAATATTATTCTATGCTAAAATTAGATTACATCTTATCTAATCATTGCAACGCGTATGAACAGAATGCACTGTGAAACATTAGAACTAGAGATCTGACCATATCTGTCTGTTACTACTTAACCACCACGACCTGCAGCAGAAGGAATTAGATATTTTTATAGGCCATCAAACTAATATTATTCATTCCTTATTACATTCCTCCGCTCTTTTATTATATTTTTTATCGGCAACATATAATTTATCTTTTAATACAAAGTTTTTAATTAAATAATAAAACGACAATTTTTCGAATAAATGCCCAGCGCGACTGAAATAATTAACTGCAGAAAACAAAATACTTGTCGCAGACAAGCGCGAGTTTCTTTAAAAATCGTAAAAATACATTAATTAAAATGACGTCGTCTCGAGAGATAAAGCGAAAAACGCGCGCCTCCATACAAAATTTTACACGTCGAAAGAGAGAGGGAGAGGAAAGGCGCGCCGAAAAACAATTAACTCCCCCCCGCGCAATCCGCATAAAAGTGTCAACTTTCGCCGAGCGCCGAGCGCTAAAACGCCGATGCGCGACGCCGGGGGTAGAAAAGTTTCGGGCGGCGCGCCATAATTCCCGGTTTCAATTTGATAACTGCGCTCGAAAAAAGCTTTCTCTCCCCCCGCCGCCCCCTCCCCTCTCCCTCGAGCATTAACCTCCGCAATCTGCGAAGCCCTTGGCGCCTCTCTGTACCGTATAGATGTAACGCGGATAAAAGCGGAGGAGGAGGGTGGGAAGTTAGGGAGACTCGCGCACTGGCATTTTCTTTTATTGCCCGCCGATCGAAGTATAATCGCGGCCGCGAGTTCGGCGAAAGCTTATCGCGTCGCGCGAAATTTAGTCCCGCGGCCCTCGTCGCTCGCAATCGAATAATAAAACCGGCGAGTCGCGCGCGTGCGCCCGCGTCGATGCGCGTTTCATCGATTCCGCGCGCCTCTCTCACTCTTTTTTCTCCTTTTTTTCGCCACGTCCCCGAGCTTTATGTTGCTTTTGCCCGACGTGTGGCCTGCCGGCTTGACAACTCGTTACCGAGCTCGCGAACCTCTGATGATCGAGTAGCGTGCGATCCTTCCGTGGATGACAAGACGCGACGCCTGCCTGCCTGCCCGCTTTTTTTCCTTCTCTCTCCCCGTCCTTTTTTGCCTCAACCAACCACCCCCCGTTTTCCTTCGTATTAAAAACTGTTATTACCGCGCGTTGGAGAAAAGCAAGCGGCTTTTCCGGGGGCTTTTTTGTTCGAGGCGCGAGCGCCGTTTTAATGAGTCGCCGGAATCGCTGCTTCGGGTTTTAATGCGAATTTGCCTGTAATTGGATTGTGGTTTCGGTTGTCTGAAAGTTTTTTCTTTTTTTCTTTTATGGTGGCGTTCGGAATTTCAGGTAAATTTAATGGATATTACACTCTCGGGTCTTTTGTGCTAATAAAAATCTTTCTAACGTGAAAGAAGATAATCCAAATTTCACTCTAAAACTCGGCGTTCTTTTGGCAAATTAAGTTCTTTTTAAAGAAATTCGTTTCCGTTTTTTTTTACATTTGTAATAAGATATAAAAATTAATATTATTTAATATTTCAGTATATTAATTTTAACGCAATGCATAAAATCAATATGTACACCACCAAAAGATTTTTAAATTTCGGCAGAAATGATGATGAGATGCATTACAGCGTTTGAATTTTAAAATTACCGATACGATCAACTCTTCAATTATTTATCGATAGCGTTTATTCATCGTGCTAATTATCATCGATTGTTAACAAAAAACCATTGTAAGTTAAATTTACGCTTTGAGCATTAAGAATATACGTTAATTTAAAATTCTGATGGTCAGTTGTATTAATTACAAATCAATTTTATTAAGAAGACTTACTTTATGATTTTATTTAGTAAACACACATAAATATTAAAATTTTTTATGAATAAAAAAAATAAAGCATTAGTAATTAAACAGAAACTAGATTAAATATGTCCATTATGAAGGATTTTGCAAATATATTAAAAATACTAAATGAAAAACTTTAATGTATTTCAAAATCTACATACAAATCCTTTTCCAAAGATTTTAATTCTAAAATACTGGACAGAATCAATCATGTTCACTGTCTTTGAATTTTATTTCGATTAATTCATTAAATAAAATTTGGCCCAAAAATTCGAATTCTCGCATGAAAATATTGTTGCAACCCTCAAAAGCGTAACAATTTTAAAGCAATGCATCAAATAAGCTAACGACAAAAAAATTTAACGAACGGAATCAAGAAAAACTATATTCAACCGTTCTGAAAAAATCACCGCGTCCCGGCCTAATAAAATATGCACGAAGCGCCTCGTGCATTATTGAGCAATTTTAAAGCGGCGACTAATAATTCAAAGCCTCCGTTTCGCTTGAGGTTTCTTCAAAACTTGGGGGGGGGGGGGGGGGCGGCTCCCCGTAATTGCGAGCCGAACTTTTCGCGTTTTAAAACCGCGCGATGAAAAATTGAATTAAAAAAAAGAAAAAAAAATTTTAAAACGCCGCGCTCGACCGTCGCTCGCGGGAAAAAAGAACGCCCGATGCGTGCGGCGCGCGACTCCTCTTCGTGCGTGTGGGGGGAGAGCAAAAAAAAAAAAGAGGAGCGAGCCGACCGCTAAAAATCGGCGGGGGTCCTCGATGTGGAAGGGGACGCGTGCCAACTTGGTTCGTGTATCGATTTGCGTTTCGCGGGCTACTTTACAAGCGTGCATACGAGTATTTACGTTCGAGAAGAATGGGGGGAGTATGTGGGGAAGAGTAACGGTGGTTGGGACCTTGGAGTTTTGAATGTCTCTATTGGGGGGAGATGTTTTGTAGGAAATTTTCAGACGGTTGTTGTTTTGTAAGTGCGCTTTTATTATCTTTTTATCGGTGTTAGTTTAAATAAAGTAATGGAATTTTAAGTGCAAAAGAATATCAACTTCACAAAGAACAGTATTGGAAAACTAATATGTAACATTTCTGGACGATAGATTGAAACTTTATAAAAACCGATTTCAACACATTTAATCAACGTTTTGTAAATAATATCTTTATCGAATATTTATATATATTTGTAAGTATTAGATCAAGATATTTAATCAAACAACAGCAAGTAATATTGCTTAATTGATTAAAAAAACTACCCTTATCCAATGTAAAACGAAATCTCCATCGATCTAAAAAGCACACCTTTACAAAAATAAAATTTTCAAAGTAAACCGACGCCTTTAATTTCGACCTCGATTACATCCTTTAAAACTCGTTAAAACAACCTTCCAAGAAAACGAAAAAAAGGCCGAACCCGCGAAATTTGATGGGAAAGGCTCGGGGCGAAGAAGGGGAAAGAAAGAAAGAAAAAAAAAAAAAATAGGAACGAGCATCATCGATTGCTCCCTTTCTCATTTGAGTAAGTACGTGCGTGCCTGACCCGAGTAGGCGGATTAGTCACGAGCGAGCTTTCGCGCGGTCCCGCGAGTCCTATGACTGAAACGACAGCTGCGCGGGAGTTCGCACCGCATCGGGCTGACCGATTTCGCGAGGACATTTTTATACATCGTTCCTTTTTGGCTAATTAAATGATTATTCGCCGGCTATCTTTGAGCAGATTTGATTTTGGTAATTAAAAATTTTAGGGAGTTTACGATTTCGTTTCGGTAACGATTTAAATATTAAAAATGGACTGGAAACTAGAGGATGTCTATGAAATTTTTCTGGGATTGTGGAGAAAGGTTTTTTTCACATCATTTCGTTGCATTTAATAGATTGAGTAATGACCTAAAAATGTCTGTGTAAAACCCATTTATAATAACATTAACTTCCGAAAAGAACAGAAAATTAGATTTTTTCTAATTTTTGTTGCTTCTCACTGGAGATATTTCTAAAATACGAAAACTGGATAATTTCAAGAAATTATCCAACAACCAGCTTTTACAGAACGAATCTAGTTTTAATACTTACTTTCTTCCTGTAAAATCTAAAAATAATGTGGCGATATAGCTTAAAAACATTCTCATCTTTTCATTCCTGGTAAAAGTAGCAATTAAGTGCTTAAAAAAGAGTACCTCATCGCCATCAGGACAAATAGGATAATTATTCAACGCGAGGATAATCACCGAGCTTAACGGTATAGTCATTGGAAGCGGTTCTACATATTTTTGATACCGAATTCCAATTCTCTGGGGACAGACTCCAATTGCAGCTCGTATAAAGATGTTCCTTTCCTGAGTTCCGACGGTATTGGCTTCAAGCAGCTTTCAATGATCCTTTGGTATCCGAGTTGTTGACCCAGTGAATAGGAGAATGCCCGTTTCCTTATACAACATACTATCATCAGCGTGTATGGACGTCTGCCTGTAGGATTTACAATTATTGTTATCAGTTAAGTGGGTTTAAGTGGGGGGACTAATTAACTCGACAATCCCAAATTATTAGTTTGCAAGAAAAATTTTATTTTATTTTTGTAGTATATGTTAAATGTGGAAAAGGCCTTAAGCATGAGCGTAAGACAAAGGATTCATTGTCAAAGTTTCAAATTCATTTATTAATAAGTCAAGCCCAGACTCATTTGTAATTTTAATTTTTTAAGCGATTCAATCCAATATCCAATCTGTTTGATTTTGTAAAACGCTTTCCTTTCTTACACCAGTCTCAAATCAGTTCAATAATGCACGAAATTGAATAAGTCAAGAGGTATGCAAGTGACTAATTAATGCCGCGAGAGCAATTATTTTTTTTCCCCGGATAACTCGGTACAACTTCTCGAAAGGCCTGAAACGTCCCGCCACGCAAAAAAGCGCCCGATCGCCAAGACTATAAACAAAAAAAAAACACAGAAAGAAAAAACTTTCGAGCGCGTTCGATTTCGTCAAAGGGGAAAAAGAAAAACAGCCGCGCGGGAAAAGCGCGGCCCGCAGAAGACGCGCGCTGCTCTCTCTCGCGCGACCTTAAGGCCTATAATCATGGCATAACGCATTCAAGGGGTGCGCCCCGCGCGACCCCTTAATTAGTTCGCAGCGGCCGGCGGAGGGACAGAGATGGAGATAGAAATTACGCGGAGAATCTACAATTGCAGGGTCGAGACGCAGTCGAGGCGGTAATAGATACCGAAAGCCGATCGCTTCTCTTCTCGCTTTTTACGATTGTGTGCGCGCGCTTCTGGGGATGTGTTCTCCGACGCTGTAAGCTCTCTTACTTTTTTGCCTCGCTTTAATGATGGAATAGCTTTGGAAAAGTTTGCCCCGGCGGCGGCGGCGATCGGCAAGGGTGCAACGCGCGCTGCCTTTGTTTGTTGAGAGGATAATTATTGCCGAGGCGCGCGGGAGGGAATATATGTACGCGCGCCGTTCGATCCGTTGTTTTTCAGCGATATCGTATTAATTTTAAACTCCTGAATCCACTATACCGTCGCGGACGGGTTGTGCGCCGCGATGAATTAGCAATGACGCTGGAAATTATGCGGCGCTAATTGTCCGATCGAATTATTAAGCAGTACCCGGGATACGCTCGAAAGAAATGCCTGTTATTAATCGCCGTAATGTTTATGGCGATTTCTGCGAATTTTATGTGACTCGTTCAATTTTTGTTGGTTCAATTGAGAATTTCAGATTAGTGTAAATTGCATTATAGAAATTGTTACAAGAGGCAGCTTCTAATTGGTTGTGGTGATAAATTTAAAATGTTGATCATATCCACTTATTTATGTTGGAATCTGTGTTGATATTCTCTAATTTATTTATTCTCAACACTTGTCTTACAGTAAACTTGTATAATTTACATAATATAAAATATTATATTCACGTCAAGAAATTACGGTCGACTAGTATTTTGTTGCAATAATTAGAAGAAATGAAAACTGCACTGCTTCGCCAATAAATTTTAATTAACTAATGATAAGCCATTATACAAGCAGTATCAGCGTTCAAGTACAGACATATATTACTTTACTACGGCTATTAATTATAAAGAAAGGTAAAGAAGTAAATTAAGATTAAAATAAATTTGCGGCTGAAGAATGTCTTCTCGTTTAATGAACCTAATATAAATCGATCTTTATACAACAACGAAATTAATACATACCCAAGTGGAAATAATTTATATAATTTTTATCAAAATTTTAAACAAGTTTTGTAAAATTTTGATTCTATATAATTTATATAAAATTTCTATATAAAAATATAAAAAATATGAGCTCCTCTAATAGTCGTCGGTTGTTAGTTTTGGCATGAGAGATGTAAAAGGTTAGAAT